>JAQIXQ010001748.1:0-13015 GCA_034700485.1 Pseudosinella alba | reverse complement strand
ATAAGGGGTGTGACAGGGTGGGTGGGGGGTTCGAAAAAATCCGATTTTAGTGTGACATGATTTGTGAACGGTCCCTAATGCTATATTTTTTGGTGTGGGAAAATTTGACATCCAGACATGAGTGTGACACTTACTTAAATAGATGACTTTGATCCTTCATCATAATAATCATCGAAGTCATATCCTTTATCAACGAGTAAAAATACTCCCGACAAGTCCCAACCTTCATTGTCCCCAGTGTCCCGTAATGTATGGAAATGGGGCGTATTGACATGATCATTTTCCTCAATAAGATTCTTTCCTCCCTGGACTGACCTCCCTGTCCCTGCAATAAGCCCAAGGAACGGTTCCATTCATCCTTCATGCTCTTGCTTTTCACATCCAACACGACAGCCAGTTTCCAGTAGCCAACCAGAATTACAAAAAGGCTCAAGCCCCAGAGCGGAAAATTTACATAAAAATGCCATTCAATTACATTGACCCCTACCACAGCTATAGTGCCGATAAGCACAAGGGCCCAATAGGATACTCCTAAATATGCCGGCGCAATTACGCTTGCAAAATTCTTGATAATTTGAAAAATGAGGAAACGAGTCTGATATTGATTATAGCAGTTTTGGGAAACCATCCTTTTCCCAAGTTGATCCAGATAGCGGGAGTAGCAGTGGAAGGCCATGTATGAGTAGATGACAATATCCCGGATGGTTCCAAGGGCTTCCATGATGCACCAGGTAACGACGAAATGTCGAATGACATAGATTCCAGCTCGGGACCACCTCCACTCATATAAGGATTCCGGAAGTATCAAGTGGAGAAAGTGATAAAATCCATCCAATTTAAACACCAGTCCAAATGAAGGGACGACAAAGGATAAAACAAGGCATGTTGGAATTATCCCGTTAATGAGGATGCCAAACCAATCCAACTTTCCGTTATCAAGGTGGATCAAGTTGCGAAAATGTGAAGCCATTGTTGGCGAAATACATCCATTTCCCCCATTTCCATTTTGGTTTTCAGACATTCCAGGATGAATATTTTCTAGAGCAAGTAGAGCATTCCCAAAGGTTACCCAATCCTCGGGCGTCCAAAGAAGGTAGAATGATGTGACGGAGACAGCCCCCGTAAAGAATATTTGAGCAATGAGCATAAATAGTTGCATCATATTAAGATCTTGATAGTAATCCAGATAATGTGCCACTAACACTGCGATGCTACTCATAGCCCCAACTAAAACAATTAGTACATTGATGGTAAGTACAGGGACTAATTTTATCCGACTGAGTTGAACCTTAAGGCAGAGTTCATCGTGGACCCAAAAGAAAGCTGGAGAATAGCGCAGTAGCTTACACTGAATAATGCGGTTATTTCGGAGACCAAGGAACATCAAGGGGGTTAAAGCACTAATGTTCCCGTCCATGATTTGATTATTTTATAAGAGCGAAAAAATATAACCGCATTTATCTAGCTGAAAGGTCCAAAGTAAAGTGCACGGTAATGCTGAAGTAGGGTTGAAAACTGAAATTCGCTATTTCAATTTTAATACGGTTAACAATATTATAAGCTTTCGAGCAAAAAGATTTAGATTTATTGTATATGAAAATAAGTGGGCTTGTAAAATGGGACATGCATTAAAATAATAGTTTCTCAAGCAATCGGGAATACATAGATTTATAATATTTTTTTAATGGATACAAATGTCTCCAAATAAATACATGTCTACAAATGTATGTATTTTAAAGTAATAATATACATAATCACAATACATACATTTTTGCTTTATTTATCATACTTTGTCTCAAGTGGCCAAATTTGGAGGAAATAATTATATAGCATATACAACTCTGGCGACAGTTTCAATTGAAGTTATTTTAAAAAAGCAAATAAAAAAATAATTTCATATACAGTTGTATTACAAACACCAATATTAAAATATTTAAATGATCTTGAACGCTGAAGAAGCATTTTAATTTTTAGTTTACTTCAACCAACCATGTTTTATACAAAGTAATTGAATTAATACTTACGATTAGATACTGAGTTGAGAGTTGTCATAAAGAAAAATCTCGCTCCTAATCATTAAGTGAAAATTTTTGTAGAGTACCTTTTTGCGTTATCCAAATTTGATCAGAGTAAGATAAATAAGATAATTTAACATGTCAAATTTAATTTCATATCACCCATTCACATCGGCAAATCAAAATTTAGAATTAAATGCCATAAATAGTCATATACCATAAACTATGCTAAAAAAAATGCTGCACACACTCAATCGAACTGATTGTAAATGTTTATTGCGCATTCACATCATTCCAATGCCATTTAACGGGAGGACAATTCATTGCCATATTATTGACAATAAAATAAGCAAAAGTGTTCAACTATCATTTGTGCATTGTCAGTCAATGGTTGGTTTTTGCTTTCCCAAGGTTACATTCTGATCCGGATTTGCCCCAATTTCATGATCCATGCTTTTAAATTGTAAATTCAGAATTGCGTGCCCAGTAATAACAATTGTTCGATTGATTGTAAGAAATAATATACCAACGGCATGTCGGCAGATTTATTTACCTACCCTATCTGTGACGGGAGTTTCACAACAACTACCACTCCCGTCACATAGTCACATGGGTAGAATGGGTGTCACATATTCATCAGGCGCGCAACGAGGGTCTAAAATCTGGGGGGTGAGTTGGCTTTGAGAGCTATATTTTTGGGGGGGTGTGACAATAAAATTATTAATAAACCCAACTTATATGTTTTCTGAAAATAGATTTGAACTGCACGAAGGGCTCCAAAAATTGGTTTCATGTTGAGTGTTCTCTAAAAAGTGACCAATCATCAATAACAATTCATAAAAGTAACCTTGATTTATCCAATCGAGAGTTTTTCAGCAAAAATCTGATTATCCAATTGATTTATAGTGAGTTTTCATGAAAATTGAATGATATTTTACGTCAATTTGGTCAAAATCTCAAAATTCTGGGGGGTATTGGGGGGTGAGTAAAGATATTCTGGGGGGTGAGTCTAGAAACCAGGGGGGTGTGATACACACCCCAAACCCCCCAGTAATTGCGCGCCTGATATTCATAGTCGAGCAATTTTACTATCACATGATGATAATAATGAGTATAGTTGACAATTAGCAACTAAAGCAGCCAAAACTATCTTCAAGGACGGATACCTGTTAACAGGTTCAGTTTGGCAAGCGAAAAACGACGATTTCAAATATGTGAATTTTATTTTTTGAAAAAGCAACAAAAGCAACAAAAGCAACTATTTTTTTCGTGAAGCAACAAAATATATTTTTGAGCATAAATAGCACCTTTTCGAAAATTTTAGATATTATACATGCAAAACTTCCAACTTTTAGGCAAAATAGCACTTTTTGGATTAAATTCGAAATTTTTGTTTGAAAATCTGACATTCATTTGGTAAAATCGTACACTTTCTGGATAGCATTTACCCATTTTTTGGGGCAGAATTTTAACTTTAAGGGAGAAATCCAGCCACGTTTAGAAATTTTTGAAAAAATGTACCTAGTTTTATGCAAAATCTATCCAAAACTTGAAAAAGCAACAAAAGCAACTATTTTTTGGGAAAAGAGCATAAAAAATTTAGGAAAAGGAGCAACTTTTTGTCAACTACAAATAATGAGTGAACAGTCAGATAAGAGGCGAAACGACATATTGACGAATTGTATGCCAGGGAAATATGCATGTCCGTTCCAATGAAATGATTAAACCATTTTATATCCACTCATGATTAACAATTATCTATTTTGACGATTTTATAATGCGAGGTTCATAAGGATTTTTCCATTGCCAACCTAGGTTGCAATTTGTTATCAGTCTCATTATGAGTCGTTATGAGATTTAGATCTTTGCAAAACAATTTTTGTTGTTTCTAATACATACCGTTTCGGAAACAATGTTTGGGTGAGGCACGTATCGCACAAGTCATCTTTGTTAATTCTAATGTCTTAATTAAATAACGAAATGACTGAAACAACAAAAGAAAATACTCCCCTTCTGGGCTGCCCTTCTCCAGGAAATTCCCATCCGTACCAATTAATCTCGGATAAAAACTATACATCCTTTATCGCAAGTGAAACGGTGACCATAATTCAGATCGAACCGAATGGAAGAAAGTATTGTAAACCTGTGGGCTTTTCCGCATCACCAATGCCGATAATAATAGCTACAGTTGTGGGAGTAGTCCTCATATTCTACCTTGCATGTGAGTGAGAAATGTGGCCAATTGCAATATTAGTGAGCTTTATCTTGGGGTTTATAAATTAACGCGTTTTGATTTATTGGTTAGTTGTGCTGGATCCGGCAACATAGGTATTACTACAACCTTCCCTAGGATTAGAATTTTCTGGAATTAAGTTCGAGTAATATCATCCTACATGGACATAACAGGAAACAAACTGCCAAACGAAAGTGGTTACAGCACGTCAAGTTAATTTAGTTACTGACTTTGGTCTCTTTATTTATTGTAATTCAGCCCTGACAACTGCATGTATCTACATAGATCCAACTTCTGATCGGAGTGAGATTATGATTACGTATTATTATAGACATTACAAACAGATATAAAACATTATGCAAATGCAACTGGATAACTGTAGTAACAATAAATAATTTCATATTAAATCTTGAATGTACCTATGTTGGCCTGTTACTAAATTTCTTTAAATATTGGAAAGCATAAGTTAAAAAAAAACTATTTCTTGCAAGATGATACAATCAAAATATTTTCTTGAGTCGCAACATTTCGAAGTTCAATTACTTTTCTTGGACTTGCCCGAAGGTATCGGAATTTCACAACAAGAAGTTCAATTACAAGGGTCATCAGTGCCCCAGCTAGCATGTAAGCTGCAACAATAACTAATGTCATCATTTCTGCCACAGTAATTGTTTCATCCTCAGGCTTGGGATCATTTGAGATTTTATCCTCATTCCCTGTGCCCGATAGAATCATATTGAAACACCGACTGCTGAAAACTCTCCCGTCTTTCCAATTTTTATATTTACTCGTGAGATTATTTGCAATAACAGATTCCATCTGAATATTCAAACCAGAGATGGCCGCGCAGTCGTGTAGCTGGCTAATCAATTTGGCATACCTGCTGAAGAAACCAGTACTTTCAAAATATGAAATTGTCTTGACGAAACTATTGTGCAAATAATTCCTAGAAATCGTTAAAGGCACTATAACTTCCTGTCCCCTAATCGAGACCGGTTTAGACGACACTATATTAGGCTTAAAGAATCTTAGAATCATCCGAATCAAATTAAGCTTTTGATCAAAGATTGCCAATCGCTTAGTCTCAATATGAAACAGCCGAATATAACCGGTTCCACTATCGCTGCTATTGAAAATTATGCGAAACGCTACATCGACGATTCCAAGAGGTAGATGGATAACTGAATTGTTTAGTCGGGCATAATCAATAGAGTAGTTTAGCCCCTCCTTGCCAACCATGATATTTTTTAGAAAGACCTCCCGAAGCATGGACACCTTCACATTTCGTTTACCAACCAAGTCAGTTGTCACAATATCCTTGTAGCCCTTCACAAGTTCGGACAATGATGAAGGTGAGGATGGAATATCGGGAATGGCTAAAGACGCCACAATCATTCCTTCGTAAACGTTTTTGAAAACTACCATCATTAGCATCCAGATTATCCAGCACATTGAAAGTACCTTAGGTTGAAGCATAGTTTGAACTATTCCATACCTCGATCGTAGAATCCGTTCATCAACCTGCTGCTCTAAAGCGCTGCTGATAACGGAGAGTGCAATTAAAATTTTATCGGTTTCACCATCTCGGAAGCAATATCCGATTAGCAGGATTATCATGACAAACGCAACAGCCGAAATCAGAAATGTGCACCATACCTCCCATTTGTATGGTTTATACAATGCCGAAAATGACGCCGGGGACTGTAATTGAAATGTCGCATATTTGAAGGATTCGACATCCACATTGTATGGAATCCATTCCATGTGCATCATACTGTTTCTTGTGAAAAATAGATGATTGTTGTAAACCATTATATATCTGGGATGGAGTACAGTTGTATATGAGTATGAGGCCATCGGCCCGTGGGAATTATAGGAAAAATTATATTTTGCTTGCAGGAACGGATAAGCACAAATTCTATCATCGTTCCTTCGAGCAATTAAAGAGTTCTTGTTTTTAATCACATTTTCGCAATATGGAATGAGACGTGTTCGAGCAGAAATATATTCCTGGACAGAGAAAAGTGAGGTGTCCAAAGGAGCTTCATAAAGATTGGAGTGAAGTTTTTCATTCCAAGCCTCAAATAATTTAAGACTTCGTAGCATAACTTGAGTTGGCTTATGGAGAATGGGATAACTGGTGCCTACATTCCTGCACACAAGACAAATTAGCCTGACAGAGGAAAGATTATCAATTCTCAACACCAACCCCCGTACAAAAGTCTTGGGAAGGTGTTCCACATAAAAGTTGTTTTGGCTTTTTGAGAGTTTGTAGTCCTCCTTATTTTCCAAAAGCTGCTGACCAATGAAAAATGTGTGATGAGGCCATTCCTTCATTGCTCTCGAATAATACATTATCCAATGTAGTATGTTGTAATTTGTCCTATCGTTACTTAACTCATCCTCCAAATAACAGTGGACAAGGCAAGTGGAGTGCCTTGCAACTTTGAAATTGTTTATGAGTGCTGGAGGATAATAGATAACGCTATTATTATAATGCAAGAATGTAAACATTGAGAAGGTGAATTCCGTGTTATTTGAGCTGACTAGATTGAACGGAGTTACCAAAGTACCCTTACTGCCATTTTTATGTATCTTGAAATGACAAGGTGGAAAATTATTCAGGAAAAGTTGGAAGTCTGACTTGACGACCCCCACGTTTGCCACTAGTGCCACTCCGCTGGTCATGCAAATAACACGGAGAAAGCTCATGCACGCTAAACTTGGATTCATGGTAAAACTTGTTAAGAAAATAAATTCAAACTTAATAAAATCAATTTTTCATTTTCTCAGTTACCATGCTAAACCATGCAGGGTGTATGTTATTGACAAAGCGCCAGAATGAAATCTAAAAGCTATCGTAAGAAATCGACGGACAGTGATACAATATCAAGGAAAAATATACTTATATACATAGCTATTATAGTTTATATAATAGTTCCATAAACAATTTACACATCATGTTATTACATTGTTTGCGTGTGCAGTATCTTTTCACTGTAAATGCATGCTTTTATTAGTTATTATTTTAAAAGTCTTTGAATATGTTTGTTATACATTTATGGTTTTAATTTAGGTGCTTTGAAGAATTCTTTTTCTGGGTGTGGTCATCATATTTTTCCTCATGTGCAAACGGCAATATATATATAGTGTATACAAAACTTATTTAAGACCTGTAAATGGCATGCTTACAATCACTTATTAAATTATTAAATATGAATTACTAGTTAGAAATTCTAACTTAACTTAGAATGTATTGATATTTTCATTGGTGGCCACTTGTGCACTTTACAAAAAAAAATGATGACTGTCTAGGAAAGCTCATAGTCGAAGTGCCTGTAAATTGAAAATTCTATTAATAACACTAATAATGCACTAAATAACATGTAACCCGTTACAACAATGAGAACCCTCAACTCTGTCACATTAATTGTTTCATCGTGCTCATATTCCTGCTCACTCTTATTATCCACCTCCCCTAACCCTGATAAGATCATGTTAAAACATCGACTCGTGTCAACCCCAATATTTCGCCAGTGTCTATATCTTGCCGAGATATTCTTGGCTTCTATTATTTCCATGGAGTAATACATACTTGAAATAGATTTGCAATTGTGGAATTGACTCACGAGCTTTTCATATCTCTCCCTGAAACCGAAGCTCTCATAATTAGCAATTGCCGTTATGACATTCTTATGCAAGTAATTCCTGGAAATGACCAATGCCTTGATTGCATCATATCCCTCAATAGCCACCGGTTTAGAAAAAACTATGCTAGGCTTAAAATATTTCAAACGAACTTGAATAACATTCGGAGCTTGGTCAACCATAGCCAACTTCTTTGTCTCCAAATTACCCACTCGAATATATCCCGTTTGGTGGTCACTACTGTTGAAAAGTAACTGGAGGCTCAGGCTCGCTAGAGAAAGTGGAATATATTGAACCGATTCGTTCAACTTGAAATATTCTATTGGGTAGTCCACACCTGCCTTTCCATTCCACATTACATTTTTCAAGAGGGTCCTTCTTAGCAAACACGACCTTACTTTCCCTCTTATTGCAGATTCCGTTGCAATGATGTCCTTGTACTCACTTACCAATTCCGACAAGGTTGCTGGCCAATCTGGACTCTCCGGTTTGGCTAAAAACGCAACAATCATTCCCTCGTAGCCATTTTTGTAAATCACCATCATCAACATCCAGACTAGCCAGAAAGCAGAAATTATTTTCGGTTGAAGTATCCTCTCCTTCATCCCATACCTTCTTGATCGGAGAATCCTTTCGTCAACTTGTTGATCAAGGGCGCTACTGATTACCGACAAGGCAATTAAAACCTTGTCCATTCCTCCATCGGGAAACCAATATTTGACAATGATTATGAGCCCTATGAAGCCCAACCCCGAAACAAGGAAGGCTATCCAAACCTCCCAATCGTATGGCTTGTATAATGTCGAAAATGTTGTGGAGGTCTGCAGTTGAAATGCCACGAATTTGAAAGAGTTGAAATGTATCCCGTAAGGTATCCACTCTAATGACATTGTGCTAATGAGGAACCTGTGGTTGTTGTATATCATTAGCATATTTGGATGAATCATTGTTGTATAAGAAGGAGGGATCCTCTTGGAGTGATATGAAAAGTTAAACTTTTCATGGAGGAATGGGAACAAGCAGATTTTGTTGAGGTTCCCCATGACAATTGGAGAGTTGCTATTCCAAATTAAGCCCTCGCAGTGGGTAATTATTTTTGTGTCCCTGGACAAATATCTCTTCAAAGAGAAAAGGGAATGATCTAATAGACCTTCGTGCAGGTTAGAGTGAAGTTGGTTAGACCAGCGTTCAAGTTGTTTTGGACTCTTCAGCAACTCTTCCGTTGGCTTGTGGAGGATAGGGTAATCTGGACCTCTGTTTCGACAAACCAGACATATCAATTTGACAGAAGACAGATTCTCAATTCTCAACACCAGTCCCCGGACATATGAAGTGGGTAGAAAGTTGGTATAGAATTTTGCTTGATTTTTTGATAGCATGACATCCCTATCCATTTTATCCTTGTCAGTCCAGCTAAGGAAAAGTGCGTGGTGTGGCCATTCCATTGACTTCCTAGAAGCAGTCATAATCCACTCCAACTTCATGTAATTTGATCCGCCATCACTTAATTCGTCTTCCAAGTAGCAATGCAGCAAGCATACAGAGTGTCGCCCGATATCATAGTGGTTTCTGAAAGTTTTCATTGGGATTAATTCTCGTGATGTTCCATTCAATGGAGGAAATGCGATAAGTGAGAAGGTCGCCTTTTCCGTGTTAGAGTTGACACGAATTAAGTTGAAGCGAGTTATTGCCTGATTTCCGAAAGAATTTTGTTTGCTGACAATGTAAAACTTAAAATGGCATGGTGGAAAATTTGAGAGAAATGTTTGAATGGGCAAAGTAACACTGTTTGCTTCAATGCCTCCGTTTACTAACCAGCTTAGGAATGCAAGTTTAAAAAATTGCAAATTCATCGTTTCCGATTAAGGGATCAATCTTAACAAATTAAAAAAACTTGTATTTTCATCTTAATGCTTTTTAAATGTATATGGTCAACAAAATTTCAAGTTTGCTAATTCCTTTTGCAAAAAGTATATAAATGCAATGAAAAAAAAAGGTTTAGTTTCCGACTGTTTTTCCAAAATATGTCATGATACAATGTACTTTTTTGCTTAGTTGTAATACTGTCATTGCCATCGGATGGCCATGTTATAGTGAGCCAGTTCATGGAGTTCGAAAGGAGGAAAGGCCGAGCATCGAGCAGTTCTAAACGATATGAAAGATTTTAATCTATGAAATTAAGGTTTATTAAAAAAATATATATATAAGCACTACATGGTGTTGTGAAAACCAAGTTTTGCATAACCCATCGGAGTTAATTACGGATGACGAAAATAAAAATATAAACGCTCCGATAAGGACAGTTAAAGACATGTTTAAAGTTCAATGAATGATTGGAACTGCAATGACAGGTTAAACGTACCAATTTTTATTGTAACCCCTTGCTTATATCAATTAAGTCTTGTAGCTTCATGAACATACTTCAAATCTAGTAATTTTAGACTTTTTTCGGAGAGATATTTTTAAGATGATCATCGCATGTTTTTAGATAAGAATAAAACTTTCTGATAAGTATATGCTCAGCAATGTAGTGAGTGATTTAGTTGTCGTTATTGCTGCCATGTTTTACATGTATGAAAAGGCCAAATATTTTGTTTTTGCAAAATTTGCAAAAATGCAATTACTATTTGCGATCGAATGCTAGTCATCGAAAAATTATATTGCCGCATATTATTTTAAGAATATGCCCTTGCTCAATTGCCAGTTGTTTGGGCAATTAATTGTTTCTAGTAATTTGTTATTCGTTTTTAGTTACTATAATATAGTAACGAAAAACTTTATTAGCTATAATTATTAAATTACTATCAAAGTATATGTTCACCTGTACTTACGTACAATTTTTACAATAAAATGAAATTGACCGTGAGACTAACAGAAAAGTCCACAATGACCATGGGCGTCGCCCTCTCAAAGAAGTTGCTGGAAAAGAAGTAAATCTTGACAGGGGGACAGGACTTCCAGAACCTCCGCAACTGCTTTGGGCTCCTCACACTCCCCTCCTTAAAAATCCCAGAATTCCTATTCCAAGCTTCCATACTCTTACTTAATCCCATCCAACTTGTCAACTTCTCGCTGGTCACATACACCGCCCGTGGGATGCTAAAAGATGTATGAAAAGCTATCGCAGCAGTTGTCCAAACATTTATAATTATCAGTAGGACGATCATGTCCAACTCAGCGTGCCGAGAAATAAGCATGTAAGCAGGTACAGAAAAGGACAGCACATTAAATATGATAGAAGCTGGCATGCCAGTGTTTTTATGAATGTCATTATATGCCCAGAAAAGTAATTGAATTTCCCTATATATTTTAGGAATACGAGCAAAGCTTGCGGAAACCCTTTCATTCAAAATTTTCTCCACAGTGAGAAGCGTTGCATGCAGGCAAAATATACAAATCAGCATGTTTAAAATTAAAAATAAAATACCGATATTGCCAAACACGCGCACTGCAGTGAAAGTTATGATGCCCCCCACAACCCTGCGACAGCCATCAAAGCATAAGTACAACACGAAATTAAATTCTCTCAACCAAAATGTGTCGAAGAAAGCGGATGGGAATAACCGAGCAGGGGAATGAGGCAAGAGAACTGCTCCAACACCAAAAAGCAAGGCCATTCCGGTGAATCCTTGTTCCAGTATCAATGCTACAGAACTGATAAAATCAGTTTCCGGTAACTTGCTAAAGTTGACTTTTGCTAAAGAAAAGAGAAAGATTCTCGGATTTATGATACATTTTTTAAAATATATAAATGGAGATATTCGATTTTTTGGTATAATCACCATTCAGAACATGACGTCTCTCGAATTCCATCAAATTATTCAGCAAGTGGGCCACTCCATTGACATGGATGTGAAGGAAGGTGGTCATGAACACGAAAAACATGAAAGCAAAACATTTGTACCCATTGACGAAATAGTCGGGTAAAGACCCACTTTCGAATATGCACTGGTATAGAGCGGAAACGGATATGGCCAGCATGAATAGACACTGATATTTCCATTGCCCGGAGGTGTATAAGGGATTCTCACGAAATTGATAAGTTGTAGATGACTTCCCAGTCGCTATTACCAAGGTTAGGGGACATTCAAGATGGAAGAGATTGTGCTTTCCTGAGGCAGATAATGCCTTGTCTAATGTTTGGAGCAAGCCTGTCACTATTAACATGTTTGCAGCAAGTCAGGTTGGTCTGTAATGTCTATTGAAGAAATGACGGCAAAGTGGTCGGTTGCCAATTTTCATGAAAATGGCTCTGATTGAAAGCTTTTGGAACTCAACTACTGATTTAAAACTATAAGGCTTGGTGTTTTCGGATTTTTATTCTAACTAAAAAATTTGATTTTGACCAACCTACATTTGCCACCTACATCACCCCACCCACTAATATACAAAAACATTAATAACTGATCATGTAATTTTGCGATTCTACAGAACCGGTGCGTGGAATTCGTCGCCCCCGGTTTCAGGGAATCGAAAATTAAAAGAAAAAAATACCTATTCCGGCTGTTGCGCTTTTATCGCCATGTATGTTTGTCCGGCATATTTTAGATGAAACTATTAGGTATACAAAATTAATGAACTTAATTTCTGTAAAACACTGTTACTGAATGCGTAGACTATGTTTTCCGAGTCGCTTTCCTAGGGTTAAAAGCGATTATGTAGATGTAGGTAAAGTTGGGAACGGTTAATACAATAACTAACTATTCAGTAATTCATGCGCTTTTCATTTACTTACAAAATCCCACCTAGGAATTGAAAAAGTCGACATTTTGTTTCACAGTTCCTCATTTTTATAGAACCTACTCATATTCCCCCATGATAAAGAAACTTTGGTATCAAATGAAATTCTGGGGAGTTCTGACTATTACATTTGAATTTTTGACCTTTGCGTACCAACCATAAAATAAATAGTACCCATGGGTACTTTTTATTTTATGCGTACCAACATTAATATTGTAATCCCATACGACCTGACCCCGACACGGCTGTCGTTAATATTTCAAAAATATGTCATACAAGGCAGCTTGTGGCAGCCTAATGCTGCCATCCTAGCTTTGTTCGTAACCATGTATGCATCTCCATGTCTCTCTTCACCCCGGACGCCCAGCGGGAAATTCAA
>JAQIXQ010001747.1:0-13016 GCA_034700485.1 Pseudosinella alba | reverse complement strand
GAGATTCTATTATCTCCATAAAACTTGTTTCATTTCATGCTGATGATGTTGATATGAAGATGATGGTGATCAGATCATGGGATGAAGATGATGATTATGTTTTCAATGTAACGGTGAACTCATCAAAAAATAGACGCGCCGACGTCATGTCAGCATTGCTGGGAAGAATCAAGGCAGGGGGAAATTTATTTGGAAGAAGTAACTCAACCAGCGCCACGCTCACAGTTTATTAGGCTATAATACTTAAGTAATATTGTAAAAAAATAAATTACATACAAACAGGGAGAGGGGACGAGTAGGATATGATAGGATATGACATGATATGATGATGATCATGATCAGTTTGATCTTCTTAATTGTCAACAAAAATGTAAAAAAGGCGCATCAGGTTCAGGATCTCATCATCATTAAACGATAATGCTCCTTCGGCTCTTTATCTTTCTCTCGATTTTTTTCGACAGGTATGAGATGAGATGAAATGAGATGAGGTGAGGAGGCTCTAAAATAATTTAAGTATGGTAGGTTAGGTTAGTTATAAGAAGGACTGCTACTGCGAATTGACTGACTCACTGACTTCATTTTGTTCCCTTTGATTCGAATGTCGAATGTCGTTGACGAGCTGGTTTAAAATGGCTTGTATGCTCGTTTGATAAATAAAGACAACAATCAAATCAGCATCATCATCAGCGAGGAAGGAACAAATTGTCTTTATCTATCGTTTTGGTTGGATGCGTAATTTGAAGGAAAAATTGATTCTCTGACTGTGTGTGAGCTGAATATTTGTAGAAAATTTAGAATGAACTGAAATGGGATGAAGCTGTTGTCACATTTCAATTTCAAAAGCCGATGGTGATGATGTGATGCTGGTGCTGGTGGTAGGTAATCTTATCACTTTTTCCCATTTATGTAAAATAAAAACAGTTTAACTGTCGCCGATGAAAGTTTCATGGGATGGATGTAAAATGCGAGCTGTGATTTTTATTAGTTTTATTATGTGCCATGCCATGAATGACGAAGAGTCGGAGGGAGAGAGAGGATCAAAGGGAAAGGGATATAACTATAGAAAGGGTGATGGTGGTAATTTTGATGATGTGAAGTGAAATGAATACATGCAAAGATAATGCATCATAGTCGTAGTCTCTATTTTCATTTAATGAGAATAGCCTGACTGTAATAATAATTAGAGGGCCACCAATCGTCAAATTGTCGGAAGATTAGAAAAGGCTCTAGTTTTAGAGTAATTTAATGGGCCTTTTATTTCAGGATCGTTAAAAATGAAACTAGATGGTTATAATAGGTATTGAGACGATGACGATATATGAGAGTGAATTGGGTTGGGACTATTTTCACTTTAAAAAAACAATAAATAATTTTTGTCAATATGTTTTCCCCTTTTTATTGAACATGCAAGCATGGTAGCATTATTAGCCACCACAGCACGTCCAAACTATAACTCTACAATAACTTCAATAAAGAAGATTTATCATTGTCATACTTTTATTCATTCTATGTATGCTCACTTTACTGTCGGTTTCCTATTGACATTGTTATCCTTTAGTTAAAAAATGGAATAAATTGTTGTTTTGGGATTTTTTCCCTTTTCCTTGCACTTATTATTATGCTCCTGGCAATAATGACGCAGACTGACTAAGGACGACGGAGTTCCCTGGCAAGTTCCCCTTTTATATTTATTGTCCTGACATGCCAATCAATTTATTTCAAATTGTCATTAAAAACGGCAACAATCATCAACCAGTGTCACAGAGGGAAATATATGTAGTAGCTGGCTTGATTGTTTTAAAATGTGATTGAAATGGACTACTATTCTTGATAATAAAAATCTTGCAGTGATAACTTGACTTTTCTGCATTGTTGCTGATCTTGTCAATGGCAAATCCATATCTGTCACTGTGTTTTCTATTAAGATAAGATTGTGTCTGCACTTATATGCGTATTTTTACTTTATCCGATGATATCTTATCGAAACCTTATCATTTATATCATCATGTTTAATGCAATTCTAGACGTATATCAGTTTAGACTTTTGAGTCTTGTATCGAGTGTTACTGCCGATGATGGAGAGTGACTTGCCTTGTGTCTTGACATGAGATAAAGTGTATTTTCCTCATGTCCTTTTGTCCTTTCTCACGTTTTCAATCCAAAAAAACATCAGAATTTCATATAATGGATTTATAGCCTTCTCCTTATACTTATGCTACGTTTCCCATTGAATTGAAAGTGACGCGATAGTCGATATAAAAAATAGATCATCGAGTCGAGCCGAGCTCAATAAGACCTGATCCAATTCATTGGCTATACTTAATTAAAGATGCAGATATTTTTTTCCTCCTTGAAAGAAAAGGAAAGAAACATGACATGTAAGAAAAGAATATAAGAGATTTCTCTTTGGGATTTTTTTTTGAGAAACAGAATATGTTTATATTTCTGCTTGTTTCTACTTGATGTTCTTTACGATATATGATAATTTCTAACAATTACTACGACTATGACTAACTCGAATCGTAAAATAAAGTGCTATTTTTTTCTTAATACGTCCCTGTACATGAGTATAACTATCACACAGTTAGTTGAATCAATTTGCACTATCTTTTTGTCTAACAAAATGCAAATTTAGTTATATTCCCCCATTAGAGTTATCATCAGTAGTAAAAAAGTGATAAAAATGTGGTCACACATAGTTTTAACAAGGGCTGCAGACGCTTTTGCCCAAGAAAAAATTCCCCATTTCTTATTCATATTCATTCATTCGATTAAAAAGATGGATTTCGACCATTTGGATGGCCATCTTGATGTCTTATCACGACCATCCACTGGGGTCTACGTCTATGACGATGACGATCACTGCGCGACACACGACGTTACACGATCATCAATATCTGCAGAAGCCAATCAAGTCAAGACGACTTGGTCAATTCGTAATCTAGTTGGCTTCACTTAACTTAGGCATATATTTGTTATCAACATCGACACTTGCATCCCCTTCAAACTTCAACGGAAGTTTTAAAATAAAAGCAAGTGAAAATTTCTTAGCTAATTTCCTGTTTTTCCCTGGCTCGGCTGGCTTGTCATGTGGGTTAAAAAAATTTGCACAGCCACATGCAAAATGCAAACTAGACGGAGTGCAGAATTAATATACCTATTAAATCAGTCGACTCGACTGTGAGCTGGCTTGGCTTGAATTGATTACATTTTATATTTTTTTACATTCATTTCATTTTTTTGTTATCCTCCGCCTAATGCATGTCTGCGCAGAGATTTTTGTCGTTTAATGCAACGCCTCTGCATTCCCTATCAAATCGACTTGATGATATTGACTTATTCATTCATCATCATCATCCCCATTCATTTGAAATGACATATGTGAGTAAAACAAAAACAAAAGGTTTATGTGAGGAATATAATGCGAATTAAAATGCGATATGTTCATTCATCATCATTCATCATCATGATTCATGATTGTTGTTACTAAAGTGTGTATAGTTATGTTATATAGTTAACTAAAATGCTTCAGAATATATCAAGCCATGTGCAATGTGTACCTAAGTACTCAACAATGATTTAGTGTAATATAGATCTGGTGCAAGTTAATTAGCGATGATGAGGATGATGATGATGACGATGAGCATGGTGATTAGTTCACAAGCAAACTAATGAAATTTAAATGGGGGAACAATTCTCAATTCTGACAAAGAATGAAAGGCAAAAGGCACACTGCCTCAAATACCGGTACAGATAGAACGGAAATGGAGGACATGCGGAATGCACATAATGATAGCCATTATCTCTATGAAGAAGACATTTAAAAAAATAAGTAAACATTACAATTAACTACAGTATATTTACATACACAAATGGAAAGTACCATTACCTACCATACCATACGCATACGACCATTTACGTTCTAATTTAAACTCAAAAGTATTTTTATCATCAGCCATTCATTATCTGATAAGAGGAATGCATGTAATTGGAGGAGGAGCGTGTGCTATATGGCACGGGGATGACGCTTCAAAATTGCATTTCTTTGTAAGACGATACACGTGTGACTCATGTCATGTGAGAATATTTTTAAAGTTGAGATTTTAGTTGATATTGTTGATGCCGATCAAGATGATGACATGAAGTGATAAGCCCATGAAGGTATGAAGATGATGACAGGGACGGTGAGAGAAGGGAGGAGATAAGTAGTTTGTGCTCTAAATAAAAATATAAATAAATAATCTAATGCAACTGGTGTAAATTGAGTTTAAAAATCAGCATGAGCAATTCCTAATGGGAAATCAGATATGTACATTTTTCCATAGATGTAGATTAAAATGCAAAGAATGCACTTAATTCGCAATAATGACGAAAAATTACAATATCAGTCATCATCATCAAAATATTTCTAGTTCTATTGATAAATTCATGCATGCCGATCATTACAGATTATTTCTAATAAAGACAAGAATAATGCATTTATGTATGTGGCTATAATAAAGTTCTTCCGTTCATTTTGCAATTTTTTGCAAGGAACAGAGAAATATTTTTGTGACAGGTCGTGTTCTGTCGTGCGTCCCAGTAATCAGTTCCTGTCTGATTTTCAAAAGGATAGATAAAAATATGAGTTCATTTATCTCCCATTTCTTTTACAAAACTGCATAGCATTATAATTTATAAAGGATGGGCCAAAAAATGCATTCTATTCAATCCAGATAATATGCGTATTTATATTTGTTGGGTAATAACTCATTTTTATTATTAATCATTTTTAATAGAAGCTTGGTCTGGGCTGGTCTATAGTAGCCCGTAGCCCAGCCAGTGCATCAAATCAATTCATTGTCCCCCACCAAAGTAATAAAAAATGTTCATCACGAGTAAAAGTCCCCTAGTCATTCACGTCAGTTGTCAATCATTTTCGGAAGCGGACAGTAGTGGTGGACACACCAACTTTTAACTACATGACCAAACCACCATCACTTTACTAACCACACAGGAATTGAGGGCTGTTGATGTTGCTGTTCCTGGCTTGTCTTGGCTTTGGCTATTTTACTCAGTCCTGTCACGTAACGGAATGCTATTATATGACGATTTCAAATGCCTATTTAATGGCAACTATTACACTATATTACTCCACGCGGCAATTGTTGCCATCATCATCATCAGCAGCATAATCATCTTCATTATAATATAAAATGGTTTGTTCCTGCAGTTGCAGAACAGTTTACCACTATTCACTGAATTACGCTTTGACTGGGGACTTGGGGCCTGGCACTCTTGTGGGGTGCAGTGCACGAAGTGTGAATTGTATTATGTTCGATTATGCAATTTTTTTTTCTGGGGGGCCCTTACAACTGAACAGCCAACATATGCAATGGAGGAGAGGAGTGGAGGGACTTTGGGTTCGATGCCAAGCCAATTTAATGACGGTAGTTAAGGTTTAAAACGCAACCTGATATAAAGTGGAGCCACCACCATACCACCATCACATAATGGCCCAACGGCACATTTACAATTGTGCGTTATTTTTTCTTGTACTGTGCATTTCAAGTAATTATGATAATAATTGGCGATAAAAATCTAGAATAGTCATTTCTGTTGCAATTGCATCAATTGCAGTAACTGCTCCGTTTAAATGACTCGTGGAGTGAGTGCCACTATCTGGTATGAAATCACAAATAATTGTTATCTAAAAAATCATGTCTAAAGTAAGTTCTTAAACAGGAAGTTTGACAACAATAGACACATACATAAGCAAAAAAGAGTTCTTTAGAGAATGTTACGATTACGATTTGGCATAATGTTACAATTTAGAATTTAGAAATCATGAGAAAAAAGGAAGTAATTTGGTAACTCTTTCGTCAGGAGTTTGAGTTTGTGTGTGGTTGGTTGATAGCTGATTGTTGATTTTAACTGCGGGTCCTGTAAATACCTGTCTTTTGCGCCCTATCATTTCGGAATATGTGGAATTGGAATTAGCATCCATTCGAAATTGCTTAAAAATCACTGGGTTAGCTTTTGCATGCTCATTTACAGGAGGGGAAATTTCACTTTTGCAAAAGAACAAAGGAAAGAAAATGAAAATGTGCTTATCTTTCTAGAAAAAACAAATAGAGAAGCAGGCATATTCATTTTCACCTTCATTTCAGTTCATCTATAATTTAATGCAACTCCCATATATACCTACCTGATTATTACAAACATATTACTTTTATCAACTTCATGTCGTAAACTAACTAATAGACCGTAATCCGTAATAACAACAAACGAGCCTTGATGGTTATTGTTATTAAAGGGGCAATAAAAAACTGAACAAATCACAATTTAGGAAATAACAGACACACACCTACACCTTTATATGAGTGTGTGTACGTCCCTCATTCTGCCTTCTGCCACCACACCATCCCCATACCAGGTTTAACAATGGCTTGGCTTGGCTCACACTTTAAATGTCAAATCACCTAACATGTCTGACCATAACAAAACGATTCATATGAAATGAAAATATACGACTAATTTAGCTTTCATACATAAATGCATGGATCGTTAAACTAGTAATAATATATAAATGCATAAAATAAAATAGTTAATTGTTGATGGTGCTGATGATGACTGATGAGAAGAATGGAAAATACCCAGGCTCTCTGCTTGGGTTTGACTCGACTTTAACTTCAACTTTTAATATAACTGAATGGAAATTCGTTCTGTTCTTATTTTTATGTCATTCTCACTTGATGACTTGAAGTCTTGAAGTCTCTCACAGCCTGCGACCCCACCACCGCCGTTATCATCTCATTTAAGCATAAAAATCCAAGCCACACAAAGCAAACTTTTCATATATAAAACAGATTGTAAATTGCAAATATTTTTTAGTGTGCAGGGGAAAAAAATTGCATAATATTTTATTGCATTTTGACAACAATAGCGCACCGGATTTCTGTCATAATTTTTTACGATTTCATTTTAACTGTCCTACCCCTCACGAGTTATCAATAATGGTGTGGCACATAATATTTTCCAAGACTTTGCTCGCAATTCCCATTATTATTATTATGTTTTTTGAAGTACGCTCAGCGTTATATCAGCGAAAATCTACATCTAAAACGTTCAAAACTGGGTGTGAACTTTTGAATGCCCCCTTTTATTGTACTTTTATGAAACGGTGATGGTGATACTCTGATGGTGGCAGTGATGGATATGAGGAGGGTGGTGCTGGTTTCAAATGTGCCAAGAGGTTCGTAAACTACTTCCTCCGTTATCAACTCAGATCATCTTATTACTCTCGGCGGAGCAATTATATTATGATAATTTTATAAGTATAACAATATGTAAGTATAAGCATGTCACTTTTTTCCTTATACACTGTACTAATTTTTTAAACTTAAATTGAAGTTGATGAAGGTGATAGTGATGATGTGCCAACGCCAAGCAGGGAGGTAAATTGCTCGGGAGCTTTGCTTTTCAAATTGATTTCTCATTTTATTACAGATTGAGGGCAGATCAAGAAGAAGGGGAAAAGTAGGTATATAAAATAAAATAAACTATTATACAGTGTGTACCTAGTACCTACGTAAATAGTCTGAAATATTAACTTAGGTTCATTGTTTTATATAAAAGTGGTAGAACAAACATAACTTTGTTTTTTCAAAATTTATTGCTTCTTTGATCTGATATGCGATATGGCACTTATGGCTTGTGTCTGTAATGTTCAATTCAATTTAGTTTAGTAATTCAGAATAAAGAGGGAGGTAAAGGAAAGGGCGACTTTTCTTTCATCTAAAGTTATGATACGGCGAGATGATATTCGCCCAGTATAATATTTACCCCTCCTTGTTCTTCCTACTAACGAGATATATTTAATTTGCTTAAATCATTATTTCGCCATAAATTTTCCCCTGCCTCAAGCCATGAGCACTCATGACTGGCGACGTTTGGTTTGGTATGCAATAATAAAATGGATTTGATGAGAAATTGCGATGATGATGATGATCATCATCAGCATGCGAATCTGCTTGTACCGTACTTTTCCTGTCAATCTCATCAATTTTCTAATATAATTTTTCTTCCTTAAGCAGAAGATCAATATGCAACTCATGTGACAAACAATGTATATTGGATATTGATGAGCTGTGAGAGCTCTTCGAGTTATCAACAAGCTAATAAAATATTTGCTTTCGTGATGATTGATGAGAACAGTGACTAAGGCTATATGCAAATAACTAGGTACATATATTCTGCTCAGCTATAGTTATAGTTAACTTTGTAATTACAAATGACAGGATTAGGGAAGAAAACATGGGCAAACAACTTTCTGTTACAAAAAATCTATTCCCTTATATGGCTTTGGCTCAACTTGACTGACTTTTTATCATTGATCATCATCAGTTTTGCTTACACCTGACCATTCAAATATTGAAGGGTTTATGAATACTAAAAAGCAAAATATAATATCCTCTTATCAGTTATTATACCACAGTATCTAAATAGGTATCCATCATCCATCCACCATAATATAATGTTACCACTTTTACTAGCCCGAAGGTAAGTAAAAAAATCAAGCTATAAAGTTAAAGTTGAGTTTCTCGCTTTTGGCTATGAGGATTGGATTGGTGATAGATGATATCCCTCGATTTCTATATTGCTTTCGGTGGTAGTCAAATGGTCATTGTTTGTGCTCATCATCCTCAGTCACAACACAATTATTATATCCCACAACAAACAAAACTCTTGCAAAAAGATTTTAAGCTTATGACTATGAGCTTTAGGATATATCCATCAATCCATCTTCTATCTAATGAATAAACAGAGTATTATATTGCAGCAAAGCTAAAGGTAAAATAAAAAATTATATATGAGTGAACAAGAGAACTGTGAAAATGCTTCCTCATTTCCTCCTTCATCTCATATTCCGTCAGGTTAAGTTCACGTTCATGTTATCTCATTTATTACCGGCAACACCTTCAACTATCAATTCACCTTCAATCATACTTTGGCTAGGTACAGGTAGGTACTCATGATTATATATTTCATTTCATCTCATCTTCATTTCATCTCATATCACGTCACATCACAACAATATTATATTCATTTCTTGTTGGTTGCCTCTCCCTGATTTACATTTGATAGATAGATAGAATAATAATAAGGACCCAGCCATCATATCAGGCCAGGCCCGGCCAGGACCCATCATAATATGCAAATATATGATCATGATCACCAGCCACTGATTAGTTTGGCTGTGGCAAACAATTACAACTTTTATAACAGCTCTGCATCAGCTCCACTACAAGATATATCAAATCAAGATTAGGGCTAATGCCTGTCCTTATCATCTCCGACATGATGTGGATGTGGCTATGTGTGAGATGGTACAAGGGAAAAGTGAAATAATTGGGAGAAAAGGGGGATAATTGCTCCACCGTTGAAGATTTGAAGAGATTCAATCATTTCCTTTTACGAATATACTTATATGACAAGACGAGGGTTTATCAGGCGAGATAATCAGCTTAATTCTCTCTAAACTGGCACATGTTTTAGCAGTTGAGCAATTTCTGTTGTACTGATTGCTCCAACTTAGAAAGTTCAATATGCGTATGACAATCCATCATTAAATGTTATGTTATATGCATAGGGAAAGCAGGACACATGGATTATTTTTTCTTGGAAATGAAGATGATTTTTTCAATTGAGACTCGATTGGTTAGTCACACACACGTGGGAGCGTTGCGTTGTGGGATTCTAAATTATGGAAAAATGTTCAAATTGGAAACAACTGCCAAATACTTATTATTTACATGACAAAAATTATCATTACCATCAAAGCCCAAGAGAAACAAAGTGGTTTGCTGTTCTCATCAATGTTCCTCATCATCATCATGTACGATGCACAGGTACAGACGTACATACGTGTGAACAGAAATGATCAAATCATTCGGCATTCATACAATATGAAACCACCTGCGTAAAATATAATTCATAAATTCTGTTTGTAAGCCTGTGTACCACAACCAAACAACACAACCCCACTCAATTTTACACCCTGAAGCTAAAGTCCAAGTTGGTTTCCTGCATTTTACTCGCAGAATAAAATATATTTCAAGGTTTAGCTTGTTTACACCCCCCAAAAATGTTGTTACTTCCTTTTTCCTCGAGAGAAATAAAAAATGTGTTATGTCATAATTTTTTTCGTCTATTCTTATTCCCCATCCCCCTCAATTTTCAAAAGCATCTTTTGTATTGTATCTACCTTTGGCTATTATTATTATTTGCTTTTTTCCTACATTGCCACATCATCATCGTAATAAACCCTGAAAGGGAAGTGAATAGTAGAATAGCACATTTATCACTTTCTTTAAAAAATTGTATTGCATTAAAAACTCATCCCATCTCATTTATTTATCGTTTGATGTTTATGCAGAAGGTACTAAAAATTCAAAGGTAGCCAAGCCAGAGCCAGGTAGGCAATATGCTATCTCTTCATACGAACATGTAAGATAAGATATTATTGAAGGATGATGATGGATAATGATGGTAGGAGCAGGTAATTTATCTCTGTTCATGTTGATGAAGTTAATAGGCTTCACAAAAGTAACAGGATAAACGAACCTTGACCATATAGATTAATTAAGGAGATGCGTACATAGTACTTTAACTCAATGCATTAGATAATAATAAAGTGTCTATGTTGCAATCCATCAGAGAGAGAGAGGCTCCCTGGCTCCACCACTTTTCCTTCAAAACAGCTCTCATTTTCTTTGTAATAAACTGTAAAATTTCGGGGATTTTTCTCAGAATGAAAGAAGCTGCATTAAATCCATTTACATTTTACAAACTACGGACATACAATAAAAACATCAAGTTTAGGTTTGAAGAGGGGGTCCGAGCAAATTTTTATGAAGGGTAAAGACAAGCGAACGAACGCCAGCCAAGCCATGGCCAGAGCCAGAGTAAGAACCAAGTTATATGTTATTGTTGTGAATTTGGAGGATTGGAGTGCATGGCATGGCATGATGGGCATGCCAGTGAAAGGTCAAAATTCTCGAGAGAGAAAACTGGTATTAAATTTTAGCCAAAGTAAAAGATGCTTGTTGTGATCATTAAGTGGGCCCGATAATAAAAACAGATGGGAAATGAAAAGGTGTGCAGCGTATCATCATCGTCATCATCATAACATGCAAGCATTTTTGCAATGAAATGAAAAGAAAATCGTTTTCAGCCAAGGTTCTGGTCCCGGTCTACTTGATGCCGATGCCTGACCGGGGTCCTGGTTTGGTCCTAAACTTATTCCTCTATCCTGATCTTATCAACTCAAGTCAAATAAAAATTGGAATCTTATCGCGAATTTTTTTTCTCGAGAAAGAATGACATAAAAATGGTTTTCATTCTTCTTGCTTGAAAACAAGTCATCCCCCATCATGATCATGATGATGATCATCAAAATTTGTGACAATGGTGAAAGGAAAGTATGCAATGACATGAAATCAAATGGGAAATGTATATTCTGTCATAAAAATCCGCTAATGCTGATGTCAATTCCCATCAGCCAAACCAGGTCCTAAATTATCTTGTGAGCTTTTCTCTTCTCAAATTTTTCGAACCTTTCAAATGGGCTTATCTTTACGTTCCTCGTAATAGCATATTGGAATGGCTGTACGGATGTACCTCAGTTTTAGAACCTGAGAGTCATCCTCAATCCCAAAATCCTCATCACTGATTTCCATTTGGATAATTATAGTCATATAGTCATAGTCATAGGCTTTGATAGTAAATGTCGAAGTCGAGAAAAAATGCTGAAAAAACCGTCATTATCTTATAAGAAAAATAAAAATCATGAAGATGTTGATGACGATGAGGGAAGGGGGGATGATTCTTCTAACGTGATGCGGTCAACGATATAATCATAACAATAAAACGAATGAGGTTTTTGCACATACTTATTTAAGGATTTTTGTGGATGCACTTATATGAGGATGTGAATGTGAGTGCCTATTTTTATTTTTATTTTTTTATGAAAAATTTTCTTTAGATTGGGGGATGATGGGGATGATGATGCTGATTGCTATTGCTAATGCATTATGGCCCATCGGTAAAAACCACTAAAGTTGGCCATATTATTTATCCCTTTCATTTCCTCCCACCACCAGATTATGGGCATGTGAATGTGAACATCCGTGTTAGTGCTTATAATGCCTACTTGGGAGTGAGATAAAGGAAAGGCTCCTATATGAATTGTGAGGAATCTTTAAAACTTCTTAAAAAGGAATGAAAAATCATCTTTCATCAGCTTCATCATCTTCAGCTTCAATATCTTTCTTTTTATTGCCTCCCTGCCAATAATGCTACTTTTGATTTTGATAATTCAATTGAGAGTTGAATTGTTGAATTGAAGGATATATATTTTTTGTTTTGCTTTTATATTGCGTTTCCCCTTCCCTTCCTTCCCCTGTTTCGTTCTGCTATACAGGTTTCGTTAATTTTTCATTGCTTCCTTTATTTCTTCTTGTCGATTGGATCGTCGACATATTTATGTCTTAAAGGAATTTGGAGGAATGTGATCAAATAGATGAAATGATCGAGTCTTCTCAAAAAGCAATTCGTATCATTTGAGAGCGCAATCCGAATCCAAAAATCCAACCAAACAACATAATCAGGAACACATTTTTTCCACTGAATTATATCTAACGCGTGCATTTGAAATTTTAACGAAGATGAAGCGACTGCCGAACAGTGGCGTTCCTGGACCTCTGAGCACCCGGTGCGGTAGATAATTTTTGCAACCCCCCCCCCCCGACAACCATGTACTGAAAAATATGCCATTGCATATAGTTCTCATAAAATAAAATAAAATTGCATAACACCTTCAAAATAAAATATGTTTCGCAGGCTAATTTTGAGCAACATAATACACGTTTCGGTTTTACTTTAAAATTGTTGGGCAAAATATGCACTTACATACAAGCTAATTCAGGATGATAACTGACAACCATTTTAGCAGTTTTGCTCTAATTTTAAACCAC
>JAQIXQ010001746.1:0-13020 GCA_034700485.1 Pseudosinella alba | reverse complement strand
TCCTGAAGTACACGCCGAACTTGAGGAAGCTCGAGTTTTCTTCTGGGGATGAATCCTTCCATAATACAATGACCTTCATGGTCTCCCTAACGATGTTGATTCCAGCCTTGGCTGATTTGAAGATGCGGCATTTGACAGAGTTCAGATTGGACTATGTGGTCATGGAGGAGGATGTCAGTAGACTGATAGGAATAATGCCCCATGTGGAGAAACTCAAGATGCGACTGACTGATAAGCAATTCGAGGTCGTTTGTGGGGGTTGGACAAAACTGAAGTTGTTGGAGGTGCTTGGGAATGAACTGACTGATGAGGGGGTGACCGAAAAGGAAGGATACCGTTACCACGCCCGTCCAAACATTACGCATTTGCAAGGTAAGTATGACAATGCAATATCTCACGACATATTTATGTTGGTCCAAAGCACCTATACACTTTTATAGCCTTCTTAATTTACTTTACAGATTTGGAAAGTTTCGGGTTCCACTCCAAACATCTGAGGGATGACTCTGTGCTCCAGGGATTTGGAATGTTGCCCAAGTTGAAGTATTTGCATATTATCAGCAAGGTAAACTTTCAGCGGATTAAGTATATTTACAATTTTTATGAAATATAGAAATCTAATTATATTAATAAAACGGGATACTATTCATTTATTTTCTAGCGGATGCCATTGGGGGATGCAGCCAAGAAGTCTCTCCAGGGCAAGAAGATGGTCTTAAGGACAAATAAGTTGTGGGATTAAAGGAGAAGGAAGTGTACTATTTTTCTTTTCTGTATAGTTTCCAGAAGAAAAAAAAGTGTTATATTTGCATTTAACGTTAAGATTTATTTGTCGATTGTGGACGCGTAGTTTTAACTAATTGTATTTGTCAGTCCCAATTCTAGTTGGTTAACTAATTCGACAAATAATTATGTATTATCATCGGCGCTGTGTAAGACACCCATAGGGGGAGGGTATGTAAATGGAGATGAGGGTAATTAAATGAAGTGTGAATATAATTTATATTAAACAGTGGCTTTTGGACTTGGTTAAATGCAAAATGAAATTAAAATGCTTTTCTTCTTCGTACTGCATTGTCATACATTGTCTTAAAGCACATGCGAGAGATGCATGCAGCATGTTACTATGTCATAATCTATTCGGTAATAGAATTTAATTTAACCTTAATTTAATCCCAGTTTACGAAAAAAACTTTTTATTTTGATATTAATCGTCTTTCATGTGGAAAATGGGAAGCATTTACTACTTGTACATATTAGCTGTCTTGAATTAAGAGTCAGTATACCACTCCATAATTAATAATTAATATACATATTACCTGTTTAGAAGAGACCGAGACGTAGAACGTAGATACGACTGATGCGTGCCTGCCTTCAGTGAACATTATTGCATGTAGCTTGTAAGACAAGATCTCACAGTGCCCCAAATAGAATGATATTTTGTCAGGTTTGATCCCGGAGAGTAAACAACAAACATTAAACAATACACAGTCAATGTGTCCGTCGGGATACATCCAGACGAACCAGAGATTATTCGAGTTCTGAACGCCATCCGCCAAGCCAGGCTTCAAGATCGTCGCATTTTGGGAGTCGACTGACCTTTGACGGCTCCCCGGAATCCTGTGATCAGTTCCGAATTCTGGAGGAGCTCCAACTCACCGTACAATACTTATATATTCGTTTGCGTCATGACTTGGATAACTCGGTCCTGGAAGGTATTATTGCCCATCATGGGAAGGCACTCAAGGACATACAAGTCCACGGTGATGATGGGGATCCCCGTAGCCCTCGACCAGGACCTTGGAAGGTCCCCTGCCGGTGGACATGCAAAACTTGACCTGTGTTTGGATCCAAGTCACCTGCAAAGATCTGGAGTTCCTCAAGTACACCCCTAATTTGGAGAGCCTGTCAATCATTGACAATTCCTATGAACCGGAGTATGCCTAGATACACGGACACGGTGGCCAACACCAGGATGCTGCATGGCATGGCAACCGTGACGCTGCTTAAACTTTAGGAGCTCTACTTTAACTGGCCAGTGGATGAGGATGATCTAATGACCCTTTCCCAGTGGATGCCAAACGTGGTGGAGTTGACGTTGGCCTTGAACGATTTTGAAATGCGGATTACGTGTGAGCTTTGGAGGGATTTGAAGAAGCTGGACGTGTTCGGGCATGGGCTGACGGATGAAGGCGTGACTGGGTTGAAAATAGATGAAGTAGAATGCAGGAGGTCTAATATTACATATTTGCAAGGTAGATGGACTGCGAGTAATTTAGTTTAAGTTTCTCTACAGTCGATTGATAGTCATTTTTCATTATTGGGCGTTTTATGATATTTTTTGTAGGTCTGGAAAGCTTTCGATTCTGGACGGAGAAGCTCACAGATGCGTCAGTATTTAATGGATTTCTTAAGCTACCTAAGCTAAATCACCTGGAGGCATGTGAAAGGGTAAAACTAGTGCTAATTATTCTGGAAATCAATTTAGCAATTTTGTAATTAAATAGAATGGTCATTAGGTATGCTGATTTCCATTATGCTCTTTTATTCCAGCCATTCGAATGGGGAGAAGAAGCGACGAGGGCCCTCCAAGAAAGGAATATTTTCCTTGGGGAGGAAGATCCGGAGGATGAGGGAGGGGAAATCGGGGAGTCATCATCGGAATCGGAGGATGGAGCGGCTGATGGTGATCAATGACCATGGGGGCAATATGAAATTGAACTGCAGGCCTAAAACTACTCTTGGTTAAGTATTATGCATCATTTAAAATGGCAACACTCTTTAGTACAGACCTACTTTGAATCCGGGAGATAAAATATCAGACCAAGTTAAGTAATTTAAGTCAAAAGTAATGAGTGGTTAAATTTTATTCTAGGAATACATTTTTGGCAACCGAATTATAGTTATGAAATATTTTAGTTCAATAATAGACAATGTTGGTGATGTGAGAACAGCATTCATAATGAATATACATAACATTTATTATTTATTGTATAGTGCAAATTGACTCAGAATTAGTTGGCTTGTTAATTTATGAGTGCAACAACATTACAGAATGAATTCCATATGCAATTGCTACGCATTATTGCTGATTATCTCTAATTGTAAGCAACTGAATAATTTTATCTTTGTCTTTGAAATCAACATGTTTGAGTGCAAAATAGATGGGGACGCGTCCATACTTGTCAATGGCTTTAATATTTGCTCCATTCCTAATGAGGAATTGGATATTTGTCAAAGAATTTTCATTTGGGTATTTCAACGCAAAGTGGAGTGGAGTGAGCCCACCCACGCCAACTGCATTTATGTCCAAACCCAAATTCACAAAGAAATTTATTTGATTCGGCTCACCAAATGCCGCTGCAGTATGAAGCAAGCTATGTCGGCTATAATCAAGGTGCTTGGGATCCACCCCAAGTGCAACTAGTTCAGATATCATTTCCACGCTTCGGTTCCCCATCAATGCAAAATGTAAAACTGAGTCGCCATTGCCATTAACAGCGTTAAAATCAACGCCGTTCCTCCGCAATAAATTTAGTGTATCCGCCTTGATTTCTATGCTTCTGACTGCCACCTGGAAAGCGGTATTGTTTGCCGAACTGTATGTCAATCCCCGAGGAGCTGAAAAAACGATTTCTTTCTTAAAGTTTGCGTGAATGTTAAAAACGTATGTAAGATTCTTGGAGATGAGGAATTCCACAGCATCGTGAAATTGAGTGGGTGTGAGGGGGCTCCCATTATTGAATAATCTGTTGAGGAAGGTATAGTCGCCCTGGCCGTCCGTATCAGATGCATTAGCTCCCTTGTCGATCAGAAACCTGATCATTTCAACTGCAAATGTTTTGTTATCGGAAATCGTTGCCATGTGAAGGAACGTGTCCAACATGCTATTTCTGGCTCCATTCATAATATCGGTTTTGGCAGAGACTTCATCCAGACTCTCAATGCCTGGGGTGGCAACATGGTGAATTGATTTTCTTTCTGTGGCATTTCTCCTGTAAATATAAATAGCGGAATCGTAAATAGCTATAATATAATCAGTTTATAGAAAGACAAGTTAGTTGTTGCTTGCTAGCCACTTACTCACTTTCTCTCAGCAATTTAAGCACCTCTTCCTTGTCAGTTAAATCCTCTCTCTTAACGGCTTCCTCCAAGGGAGTCCTTCCATTTTTATTATTTATCAAGACATTCGCCCCATTTTCAATTAAAACCTGGACAGTTTCCAAAATATTGTTTGTCCCAAACATGGCAACTCTGTGAAGAGGAGTGCTCCAAAAGGTATCAATTGCATTGACATTTAAGCCCAAACTTAAAAAATATTTTAGTTCGTCAATACGACCGAATCTAGCAGCAAGGTGAAGTAAGCTACGATTGAACTTGTTCAGTTGTTTCCAATTAGTTCCAAGTGATACAATCTGGGGAATTAATTTTACGTTCTTTCCTTTTATAATTAACCATGATAAGACGGAGTCACCTTCATTATCCAAGATATTAAAGTCGACTCCATTTCTTTCAAGAAGCAACAGGGTTTCATAATCGACATCGTCAATGTTCGAAACCGATAAGTGAAGTGGCGTAGCTCCAACAGAAAATCCGCCTGTGTTGAATAATTCTGACAAGTTTTTTGAAATGAGGAAGGCGGAGATGTCATGAAACTGTGAAGCGGTTAGCTTAGCAGCCAAATTGTGCAGGAATGTTCGATTTCGGACGCCCATTGCATAAGCGTCGGCACCTCTCTCAATGAGGTATTTTGTTATTCTTAAACAAACATTGTGGTCAACGGCCGAACAATACTTGGATCCGAATAGTGGCGTCTCCATTTGATTGTTTCGTATGTCGATATCCGCACCAGATTCGACTAGATGCTGGACACTTTCCTCGTCCGCTGCTGAAATGGCTTCAAACAGTTGTTTGCCTAATCCCCGTGGCCCCTGCTCGATAAGCCTAATAATTTTTTGTGGTAATTAATCTTGTTTCAATTTTTTCGTATTTCGTCTAACTTATTATATTAAACTTATTACGTACTCTTGATCAGCAAGCAGCTTGATGACCATATCCCTGTCAATTATGTTGTTTCGTTGTTTTGCAGCCTGTAATGTCGTTTTCCCGTTGTTGTTCTTAATACTAACTTTTGCTCCATTGACAATTAGTAACTCGACTATTTCTAGAATATCCGTCTGGCCCAGTAGGACGGCATGGTGGATGGGAGTGTTCCCGTAATTATCTTTAGTGTTTGGATCCAACCCCAATTCTAACAAAAATTTCATCCCATCCACTGATCCATATACGGCTGCCACATGTAACCCATTCCTACCATTCTTATTCAAATGACGCCAATCCACACCAAACTCTGAAATGAGATCTAATAGTAGTTCTGGTCTCCTCTTTCCAGCTATTGCGAATTCAATTACGTTACTTGCCACGAATGGACTTAAAACATTAAAGTCAACTCCATTCTGGTGAAGCAACGTCAGCGTGCGTTTTTCAATCTCCACGTTTCTCATTGCTATGTGAAATAGAATCTGATTGCTAAGCCATCCCGGCATAACAAATAGATTAGCATTGCTCTGATTTTTTGAAATGAGATATTCTGTAATATCATGAAACTGGGAAGGGGTAAGCGTAATTCTGTTTGACACCAGAACATGAAGGAAGGTTTGGTTATAATTATCTCTTGCGTGGAGATTGGCGCCATGATCTATGAAGAGCTTTATGAATTTCAGACCGACAGCTTGGTCATTTCCATATGCCGCCATGATAATCGGGGTTTCCATATCCTCATTCCGTTGATTCACATCAGCATCGAATTGAATGAGAACGGCAGCAGATTGTAGATCAGTTCGGTCAATCAAGTTGAATAGTTTTTGACCCAGTATTTCATCTTTTGGATATGTTCTGCTAATCACCATCGATGTATCATTATTATTATTGGCACTTGCTTGGTCAAGTTTATCGTTAGTAATCATCTTCGACTCCTTGGTTGGCATTGTCTGGTATTCTTGTTGAAGGGATTTCGAGTCTAAAAAATCTAATAGTATGATAATCTATTTAGTAATACACCTTCCATGTTACATTGGGTTAAATAAGATAGAAACTCGAGTTACGCCCGCTCAAAAATGTTTGTGACGTTTGGGCATGTTACCATCAAATTCTGCTGTCGAGTTATAAAGCAAACTGGTTGTTTGCTGTGTGCTTGGTTTTTTCTTATCCAGGTTGCCTGTATAATCGTTGTAATTAAGTACGACCCTGTGAGAAAGTAGACACATGCTATATAGGTTACTATTCGCTGACAATTTATCCTGGGTGCAATGGAAATATTGATTGATACTGTACTGCTGCCGTACATAATTAGTATAACCAATAGTGTCAGCACCAAGAGGATAAAGGCTAACGACCACAGGTATTGGTTTGAATCATTTGCTGCATGACAAGGTATGCAGTCATTGTTCCCTTCAATTTGGTGTTGATAAACCGGATGGTCTACTGAAGAAATCTGGAGGGTATTCTGGGATGAGTCCAACACTGCTAAATAATAATTTCTACAACAATTACGTTGTCCGCTTACTTTGCTTATCTGATATTTAAATCAATGTATGATTCTACCGATAGCATCAATTTGTATTTGGTTAGTAGAATCATGTAGATGGGTTTGTCTGAAACATTGTGTCAACTCAGAAAACGTTGGCCGTATCTCCGGATTTGTCGCCCAGCAGCGGAGCATCACCGAATAAATTTCATTCTCACTGTATGTTGGTTCATCAAGTCGAAGTCCCCTCTCCAACTTGGTTGCAAAATTGAAATCAAAAGAGAGACCCGGATAGGGCTCACCCCCGAGAGAGTATATTTCCCACAGCAAGACGCCAAAGCCCCAAACGTCCGACTTCTCGGTGAACTCGGACTTGCGAAGGGATTCCGGAGCCATCCAACGCCAGGGAAGGGGCGCCTGTTCCTTCTTTACATATGTCTGATAGTCATACAAACGCCGAGATAATCCGAAATCCGTAATTTTTGCCCGTTTGTCCCCCGCTAATAATATGTTTCGGGAGGCAATATCCAAGTGGACGATCTACAAAATGCAAAATGTGACAAATCTCGTTAGTTAATGGTATGTGACTTCAGTGAAATCAGGTCAATAGTTCCCAGTGTTAAGGATATATCATAACAACTACGGATTGCAAGATTTGTAAAATATATAGTACGTGTTTGGAGGCAATGAACTCCATTCCTTTTGCTATTTCTCCTGACCAGCGATACATGTCTTGGGCGAGTAGCTCGTCAAGTATTTTCCCGTCGTCGACACCGGCACAAATGTTGATAGATTCTTGAGAGTCCCCATTTGAGTTTGTGTTCATGACGACTGGCTTCTGCTTTCTCAAATAAGTCTCAAGTGAGCCCAAAGAACAAAGCTCGAGAAAGACAAATGCCCTGCTCTTCTTAAGTTCGGCAGTGTAAGCCCCAACCAACTCTACGATGTGAGGATGTGCACCCAAATATGCCAATATCTTTATCTCAAATAGTAGTGCCCTGAAGGCCGTTCGTGGACAGGGCACTTTTGTCATTTTCACCGCGACCTCCTTTTTCAGCTCCCCATTTGTACTTACCGATCCCATACAAACTTTTCCAAAGGCCCCTGAACCTAGAATTGAAGTTTCGTCAATCGTAAAGTACTTCTTTGAAAGTTCAAAATGACCCATCTTGTAAGGCTCCTTGATTCCCTCCATACCGGGATCTCGACCTTTGAAAAATTCGGCAATCTCTTCCGTTGTTAAGTAATTTAATTTTTGTCTTCTCTCAAAGTAGCAAATTGCAAACAGTATGAACACAATTAGAAAAACCAGAAGAGTGACGGCAGAGATCCCCAAAATGCTTACTGAGGCCGGAGGGGAAGCTTTCCCGGATATTTCCTCATCGGCCAGTCGAAATGCAGCTAGAACAGAAGTCACATAACAAGTATTATATGCCGACTATTAAGAAATACCTAACACATTTGGAGAATTAAGAATAGCTACCTTCTTTTTTATCTTCAAAGACAAAGTCGTGCACAGTTTCCGGATATGTATCATTCTCTTGTAATTTCCACCATCCAAGGGTAGCCGCATTGGGGTCATCAAAGGCAGACGAAAATATAACATTTGAATTTGTGGATAAAGCAAACCCATTAATTTGCTCCCAGAATTTTACAAATTCCATCAGTTCCCAGAGATCCGCTTGGACAGAAAGGGGCCATCCTGTCACAAATGTGATTGCGATGCTCTCATTCCACCCCCGAAAATATTTTTTAATTTCTCCTTTGCATCTTCTCAGCATCTCAACATACACTGGTAGTAATCGATCCACGCCCAGGTGTGTGTGCTCATAATTGATATTTGCGGAAATGTAAAGAAATTTCGCCTTACTTGAGACAGAGTTTATTGTATCCCTGGTTAGTTTCATGGTATGTTCAAAGTTATCACTGTCCAAGCAAACTGTTCCGTTGAGCTGAACCCCAAAGCCATGCATACTTTGAAAGCCTGGCAGAGTTCTCGCAATTTGCAACATAGTGCCAACCAGCTCGTCTTTGTTCTGAACCGTTGATGGGATAAAAATCATCTGCTTGACTACTCCAGGAAATAATTTATTGGCTTCTTGTACCACCTCAGCCGCTTCATTTACTGTCGACTCATTGAATGTCATAAGTAAATCAATGTCATATGCACTTTGATTTAAGTTCAGTCGTGATATGGTTTCAATTATGGAAAGGGCTCTATACTTGTCTTCATCGGACACTCCAGTCATGGATATGAGTAATTTGGAAAATTTTGTCGAGATCTGCTTGACCAGTACCTCCAGGCTGGAGTTACTGTAGGGATTTGGCTTTCCAATACGGGACGTCAAGACGTTGGGGCTAAATATTACTCCAGTGTTATCCCTGCTGAAATTATATTCTTCTCGGAGCCATTCCATTTTTCCATGCAGTGATTCCTTATCATTATCAATGTCTATCAGAAATGACTTATCTTCAAAAAGGAACTGTGATGGATGGAGATAAGCACTATTTGGAAGGAGTCTCCACCATCCGTTCGTCATCATCCTCCTCTCATGAGAAAGTGGAGTGTCAAAAGCTTGAACAAAAATCACTGTGGTTGTTGACTCACTTGCCCAGTCATTCATCCTGTCCCAGAAGTTCACTAATGATGAAAATTTCCCTCGATTTTTCACACTCGTGTCGGGCCATGTTGCCATGAGAACTATTTCAGTCATATTTTTTAAGCTTCTGACAAGTTTCTGATATTGTCCAAATTGTTTAGTCAAGGTGACCGTATATGCACTTGCAGAAGATCCTGAAATGTCACCATGGACATATTCGGAGATGTATACGGTTTTAGGATCATCATGTAAATTATCTTTCCAGAGTTTTTCTAAGGCGGATGCGGATGTTTCAATGTCAATTTGTAACCCAAGCTTGACCCCACTGGGCTGATAGGCGCCGTCCTGATAGTGGAAAAATTGACGAAACATGGCATAATTTTGATAAGCCTCAGTTGTCCCATTTCCAATCTCCAGAATGACGGATGACACGGTGCCAGGAAATATTGAGTTGGACATGCTGGTCCCCTCCCGGAGTTGCTGGATTTGTTTCTGGATATGTGATATGTTCCCCCAATTATGAACTTTACACAGGATGATTAATTTCATTGACTTGTTGAGAGTAGTTTTGCCAAGCCGGGCATTTTCTCTGGCCGCAGTTTCCGGAAGTAAGATGTTACTTGATGCTTGGGCTGTAATGGCACTTTGTAAATTATTTACAGTCAAGCGTAGAATACCTCAAAAATAGATATACCTAGTGCAAATTTACCTGGTGTAGGCGGAATGTGGAAAGGGATCATGATTTGGTCAAACTGTGAATGAATTTTTTTGACCAGAACTGTCAATCCGGATTCATCCAAAATTTGTCGTAGTCCATTGTGTCGCATGAAATCCACTGGATCAAAGTACACCCCAGTATAATACCGACTAAAATTGATTGCTGAACCCTGTTTGAGATTTAAAACGGGTTATGCAAATTACTAGGAAAATCTTACTTTGGTTCAGCTCAATTTAATGGCACACCGTAGCAAAATTTAGCCGCGGGTTCCTTATAAACATTATTACCTTTCCTCCATTGGTCCCTGATGAACCATAACTGGATTCACAATTATGTGACAGGACTATCCAAATTAGGTACAATAAATGTTGTAGTATCTTAACTGACCCCATTTTGTGGTATTATGTTCTCTACATCCAATGTGTCGCATTTACAAATCAATAATTATGACTTGTGAGGTGATCGAAATAAAATTATGATTCAGGAGACGTGTGGATGCTCTTATCCTGCCAAGTTAAATGAAAGCATAATTAGCGATAGCTATATCTTCCATCATTCCCGACAGGATAAATAGATCATGTAACTGGATGTTCCCGGTTAATGGGATGGGCTGATATTAAATTAGAAATAGAAGGAAAGTGGATATCATGTAAACCACATGATAGTTTCTTCCTTATATCTGCTTCCTCATTCCTGGAATGAAATGTGGTCCATAGTCCATATAGCTAGCTAAATATGCACCAATTCCTAAAATTATATCTGAGCGAGGTGGCGAACATACAAACTAATATCTATGTACAAATACTGGTTGGATACGATTACGAGTAAAACTACGGATGGGGTTAGTGTCAAACCAATTAACTTGAACTTGAATTACATGAATATGGTCCGCCGCAGCATTCTTAGAAATACGAAGGTTATATGAAGGAAAGTAAGAAAAGTTGCAGAATGAAATCTAGTTGAGTAATCTGATTAACATTTCCTCTCATTGCATAAAATCAGCCATGCTTTCATTGTTAGGGTGCTAATTGTAGCTGGCCACGTAAATGGATTATGGACCGATGAATTGCCAAACTGATAATTACATAATATCTCCTCTTTAATATGTTCTATAGCTTACTTTTTTCCACCTGCTTTAAGTAGGTTTATGGAGCTCACATTTGCAAAGGAAAGGATTCAGAGTTTATGAAAATAAAATGTGATGGGGCATCATGAGACACATTTTAGACAATGTGAAACTGATCTCATATATCATTTAAAGAATAAAGTATTTTTTAAAACTATATTAGCAAAAGCGACATACAAAAGTGTCGAGCTAGCAGAAGAAAGGATTTCAATATTAATATATTTTTAACTTTGAAGGAGGAACGTACCTATATGCTTTTATCTGAAAAGGATTCATTTAAGTTACATAAGAGGTAAGCATAATTTTATAGCGATAATAAATTCACCCCCGAGAAAAATCATTAAATCGCCGTGGTGTAAACAGTATCTTTATTATTTGCGCACTTTGCTCATTAAGTGGTGGTGGTTGTTGCCGTGGAACAGGAAACTGCGGCTTGGGTTCCAAAAGTAAACTTTGTGATCAAATTAAACTGTGAGTTGATATAGGCATTACTATAAAGTCAATTAGAATGTAATAAATAGTTATATGTCTGCCGTACGACCTAACATAAGAGCCATAAGACCATGACATTTCTTGCCGCACTTGTATCGCTTGGAGCAAACTGCATGGAGAGAGCGGAGCAAGAAAAATCACAGCTTGCTTCATCTTACGGCTGAAAGAGGCTACGTGAGTGGGCTGGGCTATTTTTTAAACTTGGGATTAGATGATTTTTCTGGAAAGGAGGAGGTTATTCAACTGTTATTGCGAGCCGAGTAATTGGTTATCCATCCGATCATGTAGTTAACTAATACAACGTGGTTAATAATTGTCTTCACTACAAATATTTAAATTTTCAAAAAATATATATGCAGGCTTAAATCCCTGTCAACTAAAACGAACAGTTTGATTGAATCAGCCTTTACCACCACCACCACCACGTCCACACCCATGCCAAAGCTAACGGATTCGGAAAGTCCAAAACAATAATTCCACAACAAGGCTATTTATTGCCATTGAGCTGGGGAATGAGGTTGCTATCAAACTGCTTGTCAATAATGGGACTGCTGTCAATTGGAGGACTACCAGGTCTCAAACGCCGCTTCACAGGACGGTCATGTCCAGTAACAAAACATTTGCTCTGGAAACTATCAAATACCTAATCGAACATGGCGCAAATGCATCTGTTAAAGACGATGACATTCCTTCATAGATTGGTTGATGATGACGAGAGCACACTCGTGCCCACTCAATTTCACGATCTAGTGGTCTTCCTCGTTTTCAAAAAATCTTACACATATTTTTGATATTCCTGGAAGCTTTACGGAAGATATATTTCTCTCCATCATGCCATTTTGGATATACAGTTCGGCATCCAACACAGCATTCCAGATGGCGGTCTTACACATAGAAATTAGGCCAGCCACGTTATCCTTACTCCAAACGAATGGTGTGGACTTCAACGGGGTTAACGGGAACGGGGACTCGGTTTTATATTTTGCTTTATTGGGAAACAGGAGTCTGGAATTGATGTCGGAACTAGTTGCACTTGGGGCGGATCCGAAACATCTCTTTTACTTTAATCATAGCTTGCTTCATACTGCAGCAGGGCTTGGGGAGCTGAATAAAATGAAATTATTTCTGGATTTGGGTGTCCAGGTAAATGCAGTTGACGGTGAAGGGCTCACCCCACTCCACTGGGCATTTAAACTAGGAAATGGGAAGACTTTGGAAAATGTCAAATGGATATGGGGCAAATGTGAACGTCATTGATAAATCTGGACGTAGTCCACTCTATTTGGCTGTGAATCAAGCTTTATTAATTAACAGAAAAGAAATCATTCAATTGCTTAGGGATATGCAGTGACAACGCTTTTAAGCCAAATTCGATTGTATATTATTGTATACTAGCGAAAGCCTGTTGCCAAGCAACAATCCCCCCAACCCCCCTGTCCCCATTTACAATAACCTCGATCCCCACTATTGTGTATGCACTGAATGAATGTAGGACTTATTAAGACAGGCAGGGTTTAATTATTATCATACACAATTGCTTATTTATTATCAGAATAAA
>JAQIXQ010001745.1:0-13039 GCA_034700485.1 Pseudosinella alba | reverse complement strand
AGATACGAGAAGCATGAATTGCCCTGTTAACACTAGTGATTGCTTCTCCAAACCCAATTACTTCTCTTGGGTAATGACAATTGAAAAGGACCAAACACTGACCAGTTTCATCCATTCCCATAATGTCAATTAGAGACGGGAAATCAATGTTTCGTAGGTTGGCGACAAGGGTTGGGTCCGCAAATTGAGGGCGGTTTCTAATCAGCACTTGTTGACCAAGTGTTTTGGTGAGAAAAATTTTGAGGGATTTGATAAACGGACAGAAAACCAACATGAAATCAAAAGAGCTGGTCCAACTCCTTTCAGAATGCTCAAGCTCCAGACTTGTAACTGTTTTAGGGAGCATATATTTTACAGTGGATCTACAATCATCAGTCGTCATGTCCCGTAATCCGACCAGCCGCAGAGTGTTAACGGGGCAATTGCAACAAATCATTACTACCTGACGCATAAGGTTCTGTAGGATGTTTTGTGCTCGGCCATCAAACAGAAACTTAAGGTCAATGGCCAACTTCCCAAGGTGCGGGAACATGTTGTTGCGACGGAAGATTCGGGTCGTGATCACCTCCTTCAAGAGCATTGTGGTGAGTCTGTTAATCCTAAGCTCGGTCAATCTTGGCCATAGGAAGTTATTTGCCCTTGTTCTTCTCCATATCGATTTTCCGACAACTAACTTACGGATCTGACGACGATATCTTCTCAAAATCTCATAGTGTACAATATCCATGTCATTTGCATCTGTCTGGAATGTTTCCAAATGGGGTGCTGGTGTAGTTCGAGGGTTTCTATTGATCTCAACTTCTTCGTCTTGTCTTGTAATTCCGTCAACCGTCAAGCTCCTAAGTTGTGGGGAAAACCGGAACACTTCAGAGAGGATGAACCGGATCATAGAGTCCCGTCCCAATCCACATAGATGCTGAGGATTCTTGACTGAGAGGTACAAGATTCCTGGACCAAACGCCGCCATAAACCGATGTACCCTTGTCCAAAGCTCCTCCGTGCGCTGTCTTCGTACATCTTCTTCTTCGCCTGGCAGCGGCCTCGACACCAGCTCCAAAATCACGTACCGTCCAAGAAAGGGAAGTGCAAATCCTTGAGCTCCAGCCAACTCCCCATCCATCGGATCCGGTCCATCGCAATTGATGATGACGTGATTCCTTTGGCCAAGCGCAACCTTATCCTTGAGTGGAGAAACAAAATTAAAGGTGGACCTGTCTCGTTCCAGGCTGGATTCTTCCCCGTGGGGCCTCATGGTGGGATGATTCTCCAGAAACTCGACAATCGCATCGTTCCATCCTCGGCAAACTCGTCTGCATCCTAGTAGCTGATTAGTGTCCAGTCGTCGGTACAGGTTTGGCAGCATGGCCTTCATCACGTACATCGTCTTCCATTTGGCTAGGATCGTCTCGAACAATGTACAACAGATACTCAACCTCATCAAGGTCTCGTCATCTTCGATGTTACTAAAGATGATGCGCCAAACCTATTAATAAATTAGTACAATCAATTAGTGCCATTCTAATTACATATTAAATAAACATTCACAACACCACATTTATACAATGTTATTAATGACAATCAGATTATCTAAATCATGCTAACCTCTTCAGGAAAAACTTCCGCCGCAAAAACTGCTGCTGCAGGAGGCAGTTCCAATAAATTATGTACAGCATTCACAGGATCGTTATTGTTTGCTCCAATAATTGGTCCTCCTGCCTCAAGTTCCCTTCTACGACGACCTCCACTCATAGCCCCTCTTCCGGCACGATCCATTTAAGTAGAGCCTGTTAACAAAAAAAGGAACAAAAAATGCATTTAGAAAAAAAAGTTTAATGATACTTTTTAAAAAAATTCAAAACTGATATTTAATATAAACTTACCCAAACCGTAGTAAATGAATAAAAAGTTTGCCAAAACAATGAAATTGAAAGACAAAAGAAAATTAATTAATTAAATTCTAACTTGCCATCGTGGTGTTACGAACATACGAACAGCTCAAACTCCTGGAGCTCATAATGTAAAAATGTACAAGGACCGGAGCTGATTAGACTCAAAACGTACTCCTGGTTCCTTTCAAAAGCATAATAATAGTCGAGTGAGTGAAAAAGATGAAAGAGTTTCTATGCGCATGATTTCGACTCGAGTTTTAAGATAAAAGACATGGTCATCGACAAAAGGCGTTTTTAAATTCATTGGTCGACACATTAGACTGGTGTATCATGTTGCCCCGTGTGTGTAGAAAAGCAACATTGTCTCACATTACCCTTAAACTTTAACTTTATGATAACTTTCTGTAACAGTACGATTTACGTGCAATTTTTGAAATTCGCAAGGCAACTTGTGCAAAAAAAACTAGTATAGTAGTGCAAAAGAACAAATATGAATTCAATCAAAAAAGTATGGTCAGATCTAGATTGCTGATAAATTTGAGTCAAGAATTTTTACTTTTGTAGAAAAAAATGTGATTTCATTATTTAATTGCACATTATAATATATCATTGTGTTAGCTATTTTCTAATTGTTGAATTGTATGTTTTTTTGCTGATTTCGGATTTCGTTTGTTGATGTTAATTGGCAGAGTAAATATTACGATTAGATCAACTCTTGTGGTTTTCGTGCAAAAGTCCAATAAGTGAAATAAGATTCTAATTTCATATCAAGTCAACTTATAAATTCCAACACAGAGTATTAGTAGTAGTAATACAAGACCAGAAAATGGACCTTAGTGGAAACAACATTGTCTGGGTATCAGGGATGCCGCTGGACTGGACCACTGCAACAATTAAAGAACATTTGAAGAGAGTCGGATGCGATGGTATTGTCGGCGTTCGTACAATGACAAAGATTGTAAACCTTCATGATGAGGAGTACGTCAAGGTCCCGCGGGGAGATGTCTTAATCCGATTCAACACGGCTGAGGCAATGAATGCTTTCAGAATGCTCTTCTACATCAACGGGGAGGTCCCAGTAACTTTTTCATGCAAAATTAGACTAATGCCTTTTGACAAGATTGAGGTGAGAAGATTGTATAGAGAACATTATTGTAGATTATAGAAAAACTATAAAAATTCATGTATGACAAAGTAATTAATTTATGATTGTTATTACAAATTGTCAAGTTAATATTACAGGTTCAACAAGGCATTGAAACAGTGATAAAAGTTAAAGCGGACTACAATGATGGATGAGAAAGAAGAACTGAAGATGAAGGAAGATATTATTCGTCTAGAAGATTTCAAAAGGAAGCTGGAGAAAGAGGCGTTCCTTCCTCCAGTTAATTCAACAACAAGTTTGATCTCCACTGTAACCCTAAAGTCTTCCGTTGAATCAAATAACCCAAGTTGGTACAAGCAGGTGGATAGAGCAAGTCCTGCTAAGAATGAGTGCAATGACGCCTGGAATGATCGAGCAAAGAATGATTCATCCGGTTCCTCCCACGATACCCTCTTCCCGACCAAGAAGCTGCCAGCTCTGCTGTTATACATCAAGGAACAATTTTGCAATGCCGTATATCCGCACCCATGTAGATTGCTCAACGGAGAATCGCTGCGATATATTGAGAAGGCCTTGAGGGATATTGCAGTTACTCAATATAATACATCAAACCGTGCAATTACAGTTTGGAATGGACAGCATGACGGTACGCACCCGGATAATCAAGCTAACCAAAAACAAGACATGGAGGAATGTTTGAACTTGATTCCAACAGCGGGACCTTCTACCCTTGGTCAAACTAAAGGCGTGCAAAGTAAATGCAACTTGCTGGGTCGCGAACATGCAACTTCCCCTCTGAAGATAAGTGGCATTAGTTATAAAATGAGCTCCTTGGAAATGCGAAATTACCTTGAGAAAGAATATGGAAAAGTTGCATATTTCAGACAATACACGAAGAAAGTAGTTTTGACACCGGATAATTTGCCAAATAATGAGGATCATCTCAGAGTGCCACAAGGGGAAGGTGTTGTTGTTTTTCATGGAATCCATTCCGAAAAAATGTGCCTGGCAGCCTCATCATCTTTGAACTCTTATTCACGGCGAAAAGTCGGACTGAATCTCACAGTGAAGAAAATGAAGAGCACTTCTTTAGTAAGTAGTTTTTTTTAACTATAAATAATACATATTTATAATTAATCCACGTAAAGTATTGAAACATTCAATACTGAGTTTGAGTTTTGTTTATGTATTAACATTATAGTTGCAAACTGTTAAACTGGACAGGGCTATCGAGGTCCATGTAAAGAATAGAATTGATGCGGCTGAGCGTGAAAGTTTTGTTACGACAAGAGACAAGAAGATAATAAACGAACATGGAGAGTTGATAAAGGATCAAAATTTGTTTTACATTCTCCAAGCAAAAGGATACAAAACTAAAAGAGAAGAAAAATACATCATGGACATTCAGACAGACTGGCTACAAAAACAATTTTAAATTTTAAACTTTAACGCAGATATTTTGGCACAAAAAGTATTTATAGCTGTACACATAATTTACTATATTCAACACAATAATTATATATTAACTACACGTATCTTATTATGTTCAATTATAAAGATTTAACTAAAAGTTATGGATTTGGAATAAGTCCACATGTAAGTAATTGAATACGATGATTACGGCAAATATTGATATATCTTTTCAATAAATTGTTATATGGGTTTCATATTTTAAAAGAATGGTTTAATTTTCCATCTTATACATCTTGTTCCACATTCGATTAGCTTTCTAATGACATATAAATCAACATTCAACTCCAAAAGGAAGATAATTAAAATGTCACTTTATTACTCGGACTTTTCCAGTCGACTCATTTTGGTTTTCAGCTTTGGTAGGATATTTTGCGTTTTAGTTAAAATTATTATGGCGTCGCATGCATTTGCAAATGTGCATAAATGAAAAATATGTTGCTTAAAATATAATGCAATGTAAATGATATAGACACAAGCGCTATTTTTGTAAACAATTTGCAGCCGTATTTAGTTCTTTATTACAGTAACTCAACAATTATCAATAACAGTTCCATTTCAACAATGCATTAGTTATAACTGTACATTCTAACCTATTGCTGTACATCTTAAACTATTTCTGTACATCTTAAACTATTTCTGTACATTCTAATCTATTGCTGTACATCTTAATCTATAGATGTAAATGTTAACATACACAAAAGATATATCATAAAGATATTATGATACATAATTTTTAATTTAGTCTAGTTTAGCTTAGTCATCGTGTCCATTACACCAGCTTAAGACGGGCTCACAGACGATCGCATACTGAAATAGGATATACAAAATACAAAACATTTTTAAAAAATTAGTAGTCAACAAGTTCATAATTCTTCGGCCGATTAGGGGAACTAATTTCCTCTTCGCAAACATGACAGGGCAGCAGCAGTATCATGTAATTGAGCTCTAGTAACAGAAGCATACGTTAAAGGACCAACTAAGGTGACTGCTGACGACAACAACATTGACTCCTCCGGAACTGCTGCGGCATTGGCCTCCTCACTCGTTGAAGCGTCCACGTTAGAAGACTCAAGTACAGGTGCATCACTAACTAAAGATGGTGAGGTAATTGGCTCTCCACCTTTTGGTTCAATTGGGTCAGTTATTCTTAAGTTGTAAAATTCCTATAAAAAATAAAACCAAATGAGCATTAATGAATATTGTCAGCTTATACAAATCAGGTTTCGAAATCATATCACATACATCATTATTTTTTAATTAATTGATACAATAATAAAATCACATACCGTGAGCAATGTCTGACGATATCGACAAGCTACAGGAACATTTTCAGTACTGATGAGATTCACATCAGCAACAGGAGAAGGAGATTCCTGGTTTTCATCAGCAAAAGACGATAATGATGGCCGGGAAGGTACAATCAAGACTGCATGGGCATGGTCATTTGCATCCAAAATGTCCATTACCCCATAAATGTCCAGAAGGGCACTCTCGTAGGTTTCTTGAAGATAATTAGCAGAAAGGCCACTCTGTGAGGTATCTGAACACAGCCCCAATGTCTCAATCTTCAGCCCCAAGTCCATCACCATATCCCTCAAGTAACGCAGAGTGCCTTCTGCAAACTGATCTCGTTGGAGTAGAATCCCATTTTCCTCTCTCAAATTGGCCATCTCCGTCTTCAACGCCTTAACCTCAACAGAAATCCTCCTCAGCTTTCCCATCAAGATAAATTCCTGGCTATTAATCGATCGACCCTGCAACAAAATTGAGACATATAGAACACATAATACACATTTTTAAAGACAATTATAGTACCACAACAAAATCAAACATTAACCATAATAATCATAATATGCTAACCTGATAATTTCCGGTTCGTACAGCACGTCCATTGATGACAGACTCCACGGATACAGCCGAACCGGTTCCGGAAACCGACGAGGGTGCTACTGCTGTTGCTGGTTGTGGTGGTGTTGCTGGTGGCGGCGGCGGAAGTGCTGCTGCTTCTGGTGGCGGCGGCGGAAGTGCTGCTGCTGCTGCTGGTGGTGATGGTGGTGATGGTGGTGGTGGTGGTGGTGGTGGCGATGGTGGTTGTGGGTTTCGTGCTCGTCGTCCTCGTCCTCCTCGTCGTCCTCGTCGTGGCAGACAAGAACTGGATGCAACTGAAGTAGGTTGAGATGACCCCGGCGGTGACGATTGGCTGACCCCAATAAGAAACTGAGATCGGGGGATAGCAAGCACGGGAGGTGGAGGCTGTAGCGATAGCTGCAGAGGTACACCATGAATGTTTGGCGGTGGCACCACAACATGTCCTGTTGGTAACATCATTTGAGGAGATGGTAAAATGTCCGGAACCCAAACAAATTGACTTCCCCTAGGTCCCCATCCAAAGGCTCCCTCCATCACGAACACAAACTGATATTCACTTAATTTTTATTAATTATAATCAACAATCAGCAAAATTTTGTCAACCAATACCACAATTAACACACCACAACAGGAAAAAAAAATTTTAAATGAAAGACTAAATAAAATAAAAAAGAAATGAAAAATTAACTACCAACAATTAAGACAAACTCTTTTTTTTTTACTTTTCACAATTTTCATAATTCAGTATGACAGCTATCGAGTGTCGAGTCCATGTGTGTTCGTCTCGGTCGATCACTTCATCGTTTTGTAATCGGGACCCTTACAATTTGCATTTCCCTTAAACGAGAATCAAAAGGGACATTTGGTGGGGCATCTTGAGATTTTGTATGTTTGTGTAATGTCCATCTCCTACCCACCACCAGTAAATCCGTCCAAGCAATTATGCAGCTAACAAACAATGAAAGATATAGAATGGTACAACAACGATTGTCATTGGAGTGAAAGAGAAAACTATGTATTTGTAAAATATTTAAGTTAGGTTTAATATATTAACATTGATTTCACATTCTCACATCTAATAATATTGATTATATAGTGGTTAAAATCAGAAACAGGGTTTCACGACATTTCTGGATCACATCTATATAAGTCATATATTACCGGGACATGGTTTAATTTGGTAACGGCGTTTTACATCAAATTTGGCGAAAATTGACCATTTGGCCGAAATTTGGTGGCCAATTTGACATAAAACAATATGATGATACTCTCCGCTCTGAATGGCCTAGCCATAATCTAAAAGAACATAAAGAACAAGAAGAATAATGAACGTTGATGAATTTGATTGCAAAGTTAGGCATATACGTTGCCAGTTGCCATGGTTGAATCAAACCATTAAAAAAAATTATTAAAATTTTTTAATGGACAAATAGCAGAAAGGGAATTTGTATTTCACTTTTCTCTGGCAAAGCTCATAATCAACAGCTGAACGAACATTTGGTTCACAATTTGCGATTTAATTTCGGATGTTAGTTCGGATGTTAGTTCGGATGTTAGTTCGGATGTTAGTTCGGATGCTAATCAGAGCTGATAATTTCATTATTTCATTTAAATTTTTTTTTTACGCAAAAAAGTGGCCAAGTTCGGGTGTTGGTTTGGATGTTGTTAGTTCGGATTTACATCAGTTTCATTATTTCGTTTAAAAATATTTTTCATGTAAAAAAAGTAGTCAAACTTTAATTCGACTTGGCTAAATTAGTCTTTAGCACAAAGCAAAAGTTTCATTGTTGGGCAATAAATTTAATATTTGCCAACATGGAAGTCCCCATCATGAATGTGTTGATGTACAACGTGCCTCATGCAATTACGGAATCCAACCTGTTGGACAACCTTAAGAATGACCTCCCCACATGTAAGTTGGATATTGATATACTGCTATTACATTAACTGAATACATGAAAATGACCAAATTTACAATTGCTTTTCAATTAGTCTTCAATTACCGGGACGTAACCGTGCACAAGTACCTTTCGCATACCAGGGAAGGACATCAAAGGACGACCGCTTTAATCAGTAACGTCAGAGGAGAATTTACACATCTTCACAGATCGTCCTTCAAGAAAGCCGTAAAGTTCAACACAGATTCGTACCACTACCTGTTCAAAGAGGTATACATATATGACAAAGAATCTGGATATGTGGGTTTTTTATTTCTTTGGTTTTTTAACGTATAATTGGTTTCATGGTATATCGTGTTCCTTTATAGTGCAATGGAGCGGAGAGAACAACAAACGGTGGTTATGCGGATCCTAAAAGTGGAAGCTTCTTCTTTAATGAAAACAATGGTCCACTAAAAAGCACAGGAATTCTCATCTTCAAAAAGAAATTTAGGGACGCTTTCATTGGAGTCGTGAATTTGGAGGGCCACACATCACTAAATGTTCCTCACTCTACATTTAATAAACAGGATCTTCCAAAACAGGGTCTATATTTCCTTCAGGAAAGGCTCTATCCCAATTCAAATTTTGTCAGGTTGGAATGTGCTTCCTTGATGGAGAGTATTCAAATTATGAGTGAGTGATTTTTATTTGAAAATCGAAAACCATACAATTGAAACAATTCAAGATAAAAATGTATACAATTATCATTAGCAATATTATCATCATTACGTTTTAGGATGCAAAAACGAAACATTGGTGGATTCACAATATGTCCATTTCCAAGATAAAGAAGGAAATGTTACATGCAAATGTTATGATCGGAAAGGACTAGGGATAAATGGAAGCATGATTGAATTTAACGAAAACAGTAACAACCGTTTGTCATATAAAAATAATCCAATTCCGATGATTGGAAATGAGATATTTGCAAAAATTATTTGTGACACAATATTTGTTTGATTATCCATTTGATAGCTTCCGTCGTGCAGTTTGCTGACATTGATCCTTCTATTCTGGACAATGAATATCTATCAACGTTCAATGAAAAATGTCGCAAATGTCAAAAAAATTATAAGATGATGGGAGTGAGCGTTAATCTTGACTGCATAACAGCAATTTGCGACTGCATTGAACCGACTTGCACGTAAGATGACGTATTATAAAACTAAATTTTTTTGTTGGTTTTTTTTGCCAATTACAACTATTATTAATTCGATTTAAAATAATAAACTCAAAGATTTCAAGAGTGGACGAATCGCATTGTAACAGAAGACAAATCACCTTACCACCATCCTGGAGAGCAATTCACTCGGCTGCACTTCAAAAGGACAGAAACAAAAATTCCAACCGCTCAAAACAAAATGAAAATGCATGTATACCACCCGGAAATTAAAAGCAATTTTCCCAGTCTACACTTCTTGGCAAACGTGCTAATACCCATCGTGCATGAAGACTTTGATGCTCAACAGCAAGATGCAAAACAACACACAAAGATGGCAACAATTGAACACTATGAAATCGTAGAAAAGCAAACCCTTATGAATACCAAAAGATGCATCTTGCAGATAAAGATTGATGAAGATAGGTATTGGACCCTTTCCCGATCCGCTGGTTTTGCCCGGGCCAAAATCGTTGCATATGTAACAACCAAGCAGGTATGTTATATCTAAACTCATATTATCGGATTGTATTTATAATTAGGACGAGTAAAATGTATTTCAAAATGTTAAAATGTCAGAATCAACATGAATTCCAAACAATCGAGCTTGATGCTGAAGCAGTTAAAATCAAAAGAGGACCTCTTGGCGGCGACCAAAAATCTGTATGGATCTATTACGAAGTCCATATTGAATCTAGATTCATATTGGTTAGAGGAATGAATTCAGTGGAGGTGACCCCAATCGCGGATTCATCGTTACCCGTTTCCAAACTATTATTTCTCCGAAATTTACCGGAAAAAGAAATCCATAAAGCTACACTCTCAAAATATCTCGTGCAAAAAACACTTAACAAATCTTACCCAAAACCCGTGCAATATGATTATACATTCGACGGATTTCCTGAAAATATGAAACCATTGATTGCTAATCTGCATTTAAATCAGGTATACAAGTTTAAAAATACAAACATTATATAATTGTCATTCAATTGTCATGTAATAAGTCATATTTCACGTGTTTTTTTTAGCACATGGGAATGAAATCAGCTATGCGAAAAGGACTTTCGATCATACAAGGACCTCCAGGTAGTAACATTTTTGCTACATACAATCAAATTAACAAAATATTTTTCAATCTATTATTAAATCCCCAATATTATTACAGGAACTGGAAAAACATTTTTTGCCAGTATTTTAGCATTGACATTGTGCCAGAGAAAAAACACTACGGTTGTATGCGCTGCCGCCAGCAATGAGGCGGCTAACGAGCTTTATCAGAAAATTCATAACATCGCAAGCGAAAATAAACTATTCAAAAATAAAAACAAGGAAACATTTGTCCCCATAATTCGTGTACTCGCCAAAGGCCTTGAATCAAATATGGATGATGGAACAGACCATCAATTAACTACATGTAAGTATGAAACAGGCATATTCAAATGTAGAATTAAAAAAGTAAGCATATTAGTAGTATAATGAAAAATAATATCATTAATTTAATGTACATTAGGTCCAGACAGCCAAGTAACTTTACATCAGCTAGTCAAAAGTCAAGGATTTCTTGAAGGGAAAGGATGGAAAATGATCAAAAATTGTAAGCATAGACCATGCATCTTTATATAAACTTGATTTATATAATAATTTAAATCAACTCATCAAATAAATATTAAATCTATTCCAGTGTATGACAAACAGCAAGAGTACAAATTAGGTATTGTGGGCAGAATGCAAGTCCAGGACTATGTACAATGGAGAGAAAGTGAAATTCTGAAAGACTACAAAATAATCGTAGTAACAGTTGGATGTATTGCAAATGGGCGTCTATCGAATGACATTGGAGGATTTCAAGACAGACCAAATCTGTTATCCATGTTGAGGGGAAAGTACTCACTCCTCGTCGATGAAGCTGGAATGCTGGATCCAATAATTTCATTAATGATGGAAAACGCTAACGCTGAAAGGACTCTGTTTATCGGAGATCATCAACAACTACCCCCGTTTACTTTATCCATAGCGGCAGAAAGAGCTGGCTACTCAAAGTCCTTGATGGAGATATTTGCACAAAAACAGTAAAATTGAACAATCACATGAACCGTTTTTCAAAAAACAATAAACAAGACCAAACTCAATGTTTAATTTTATTATTTTTCAGCAAACGATTACAAATCCCAATGGTGACTCTCCAGCAGCAACATAGGGCTCACCAAGATATCAGGCGCATGATTTCAAATCTGTTTTATGGAGGAAATTTGATAGACGCAGAGGAGATATTTACGAGGCAAGAGATCATTCCAAAGGAGGTGACCAACAAGCTTCCGGGATTTGCAAAGAATAGGATAATAGTGAAAAATCACATTGGAATGGAACAAAGATTAAATAATGGTGGAAAAATCAGTAACACACCGGAAGCAAAAATCGTACTACAGACCGTCAAAGATTTGCTGCAATATATTGGGCCTCTGGAAATCGTTGTGCTTACATTTTATAGCGAACAAAAAGCTTTAATTTCCCGAATGCTTATAGATGAAAATATCACTCAAGTAAAAAGTTCAACAAATGGTTCCATATTTAAAAAAAAAATATCTAAAATTATGTACAAATTTAGTCGAATCAACGAATTAAATACGAGTATTTATTGCCCATTGGCAGGTAGCGGTACAGAACGTGGATGAAATGCAAGGGAAGGAAGCGACGTGCATAATTCTGAGCTTTACACGGAGCAACATGGAAGAGGAGGTAGGGTTTTTGTGCAGCCAAAATAGATGTATTGTATCCCTGTCACGTGCAAAGGAACTATTGGTGATTTGTGTCAACATGAAAATGTTACGGAATGTTGGGCACTTAAAACGGCTTGGTGAGTACATTAATCAACATGGATTGGCGGAATGGGAACCAGTCGAAGAGAAAGAGCAAATTAAATATTAGTCCACTCATCATTACCGGAACACAGTACACTAGAATAAGTAAAAACAAAATAAAAGTTTTACATTTAGTTAAGTTAAGTATATAGAGAGAGAAAAAGTATACACAGAAGAAAAGAATTTTACTGATTCTAACATAGTATGTAATAATTTTAAACAGTTATTAATTAAGTAATATAGATTTGTAAAAACTTTGTATAGTGTATAAATATTATAAATATTATAGAAATATATAGTATATTGTTTAAAAATAGCATTTTCTTAAAAAAACAAGCATTATTTTATTTTAAGACTGCAGATGAAAACAACCATCATTCTTATAATATGTACAATCAACGGAAAACCAACAATTGCATTATAATTTTACACAAGACTTGATTTGAAGTAGATACGATTCTTAGTTATTTAATTATATGTTAGATATTATTCCATCATTAATATTAAAGTTTTTGTTGCTGCTCGATACAACGACTCCGTAGTCTCCTAATCAGAATGATTCTTGGGGTCGAAAAGAGTACTTTAAAATTAGGCGGAAGTTAACAGTGATCAGCGAAAGGTACTAATTAATATTTAACTTTCTTTATTCCACCAAATCTCAATCATAAATCACTCAATTCTACATTTCATTCCAAAACAAACTACGAATTCATAACAACATAAAACTTGCTACTGTTCATGTACAA
>JAQIXQ010001744.1:0-13041 GCA_034700485.1 Pseudosinella alba | reverse complement strand
GGCATGCTGCTATGCAAAATAATCATCCTTATCTTGATATTTGACACCCTTTTGCAATGTTAGAAGGGAGTTGTTGCGGATTGGATTGGATTGGAGTTTGTTTGTTGCTGACATTGTTGCTCTTGCTGATAAAGTCGTGTATCATGTAATGAATTGATACTGAAGAACTAACTATATGTGGAAATCGATGGGTAGTTATAATATAATTGCAATTTAAATCATATTGACTAGTCGGCTATCCTCATTGAAGCAAAAGCTAATAAATTTCTATTCAGCAAAGAGCGTCCTAACGATTTATTTGAATTGGTGGTGTCGTGAAGTGGAAAAATGTCATTTTAATTGTTAGATAATCACAAAGTCCCTTCATAACCGCAGTATTTACGTTAGCGAATGTCGTCCTGACGTAGTATGTGAGGGGTACTGCTGTTGCTTTTTATTAGAAACTTTCCATTGCCATCTCATCCCCATTCATTGATTAATAAAACGTTTCGTAAATTGATGAAGTCATTCCTGCACATCAGTATCAATCAAAATCCATTCAAAATCAAAGATATTTTTCAAGACTTGATTTGATGGGATGCAGCATAGATGATGTTGTGTGGCCTTGCTTTGTTAATTCGAGAAAAAGAATGTTATAAAAAAAGTTTCGATACGGAGCATTGTGAGATAATTTGAGTCTTTGTTGGTTCAAAATAAAAATAAAATGCTGGTTCGTCTCTAGTATCTTGTCTTGAACTCCCGGCTTGTTATCTCAACATTTATGTAGATTAAGACATTTTTAGACAATTTTGATGTGATCAAGATTATATATATTCAAGTTTCGTAGAAAATGACCATTAAAACCGGGAGATCCTACCCTTGATAAAAATCTCAAAAACTACAGAAATGGACCTGACTTGCCCTGGCTGGTATAATTTAAGTATTTTGATTTTCCTAGTTATTTTTTTCATAGCCAATTAACTTTCAGGTAGCACATCATTTTATGGGCGGGGGTAGTCAACACTGTTGTTGATGTTGTGGATCCAAACCCAAAGTTGATCTTTAAACAGGGAAATGAAATTGTGGAGCGTGGGAGGTAATATGCATACAAAGCCAAAAAAGATTAATACTGTAATCATGATTATTGCCGTGATTTCAACCAATTATTCCTCTCCCCGCGTAATCATCATAATAGGATTTTGGAAGACAATGGAGAGGTCCAACATCAACATCTAGTTCTGTTTCTGGTTTTTTGATCTTTTTCTCTCACTATTTATTGCTCATTTTGCACTTGAAGTACCCTGCTAAAATAACAAAAATAAGTATTATGTTGACTATTTAGAATTGGATCGAGTCTTTTCTCTCTCTCATCCTGATTCTGATCTCAATCAATCGTGGGCTTATTTTTCCCTACCAACAACATCATTATTTATCTTGCCACTGCTGTGATTCGAGTTGAGTTAGTGCTACAGGCGAAATCTAATTGCGCACACCATCAAGTACCAAGAAAAATGGGATGACTATGACTAAGCGAGATTATTAGATGATCCAAAAATTTAATATTTTAATATGAGTAAATAAAAGATGCTCACACGGACGGCACTTTTTAATTTTATTATTCTTTTATTTGATTTCATATGGATTCTTGAAATGAAATGAGAAGGTTGAATGTGCTGATTAATGACCTGGACTACTGGTTGTTTGCTCTTGTATAACAAGCACTTTGAATTCATCATTATGGATCCTATCATATCATCACAGGGGCATCATCATCATTAAAATATTTATATGGATATGTGAAAGAATTTTCATCAAATCAAGCGAAACCTTTATTATTACGATTAGCCCTTGTCTCGTCCGTCTAGAATAATGGGAAATGGAACTTCATCTCAACGTGCTACAGATGTAAATCTTCAAAGAAAGGGACTGGGTCTAGTATAAGCCAAGCCATATCTATAAAATATGATACGAGCCTGACATGACTATGACACGATATGAATATGATGGTATGAGAGGATTGAGGATTCGCCAGTTTAGAAATCGTTTTGCTCATTTTATTTTCTTATTTATTACACCCTGTCATATTTACATGGGAGCTGTTAAATATGTGTGTGCTTGTTTCACTTGTTCAATCCTTCTTTCTCAATATTATCTTACTGGATAATCTCAGAGATTCTGAAGAATGATCAGTAGCATTTCATTTCATTGTTAAATATATGCAGATTGGAATTGGAAATGCATGCATTAAAAAGGAACAAGGGAGATGATTATTGTAATTTTTCAAATTTTATGGCGTGGGCAGAGTTGTTAAATGGCCTGGGTATTACCGATCATGATCATGAGGCTGATGCTGGGAGAGGAGGAGGAGGAAAAAAATATCCCTCGTTTATTCTGACTCTGACCCGACAAAACTTTTTTTTTGTAAGGATGATGACCAGCAGCAGAAGTAACTTGAGTTGATTGTTGGCTGGTATCAGCACTTGTTCTTTTCGGTCTTGTATTTATTTTATGGATTGTTATGTTGTCCTCCCGTATTGAATATGATCGTTGTGACGGATTGTTTGTCGTGTCCACTTAACAGTAGCAAAGAAAGATTTCTTGGCTTGGCTTGGTTTGATGTTCAATTTTGTAAATTAAATTGTGAGTTGCTTGGACCCGATGCTATCCAATCCAAAGAGATTTTTTTCCTTCTTTTTTGTTTGGAATGATAACTGTCAGATTGTTTGCTTAGATGATGATGACGATGGTGGTGGAATTGGAGACATATGAGGTGACAACTGATCTCGTTACAAGTCTTCTGTCCCCCTAATCAATAACAGATCACCACCAGGACGGAGGACAATGCCGTAATTTTGATTGCTACCGATGAATGACAGTTGGGACATAAATGGCGTTGAATAAATCACCCATCTGTCAATTTGCGGAGAAAGTTACACTACTACAGTATAGGGTAGAAGGGCTGTGACAAGTTAAAGATAATGATAGCATGATGACGATATGATGAAGTCCATTGTCCATGTCACTAACTAACCTGTACCACAGATCCTATTAACGAAGTAATTTATAGTTGTATGAAGCCCCCTCACAATCTATCATGTACAGTGTGGAAGTGTGGAAAACATGTATGTGTAATTGATAAAACAAAATTGTTTAATTAAATAACCAATTTAGACGATGATGCCTACACGTTAAAGATCCAATGCAAAGATACCTGTTACAACAAGGAGCCTTATTTACTTTGCGGCTAACCTTCCTCAAAAAAAATTACAAGGGTTAATTTACAATATGCCTCTTTTTAGAATGATGTCTATATTTACTTGGCTGGCTCATATTGAAATTGAATTTGTTTTGGTCCAATGATCTCAATCTGTCATCCCTTTTTTCATAGTGAGAATATTTAGCACCAACATAACCAACCTCATAGAAGAAAATGTTAAAGGTTGGATGATGATTGGGATCCATCATCTCGGCAAGATCATCATCATATTATATTTGCATTATGCGTACTTCCATATGAGTCATTGGAACACAATAATATTTACACTTTTGACTAATATAGTCAGACAAAGGTCAGACCCGTAATTTCTGCTTTTTAAATGATGAATTAATAATGTCCAGCAAGCGTATTACATGTCGTTTTACCTTTTATTCTCACCCTCATCACATCACATTTTTTATGTCTGCCTTCTTCATTTCTTCATCTTCCACACAATAATATAATAATGCACATGGTGGCGGCCGACGGCTCTTCTCTCCTCTCAAACAGAACATATTACATGAATGAAATGAATGAATAAAAATGCGTTAAATTACACAATGAGGACATTTAGGGAACTATCCAGAATTGGAGTTGCACTCCGCTTCTCTCTCTTCGCATATGCACTTGTTCTCACTCTGTTTGGTCATTATTACAATTCGTTACTTATTTAGTAATCTGTTTTGGATTTCCTTATGGGAACTGTGATTTTTTTCTCGTCTTCGATTTTTACTCTAGGTACCGTACTCTATTCTATTGTATCTGGATATATAGGTTGGATGTTGGATTGATGAAAGAAATGAGATGAAGGCTGACAAGCTATTATGGTCAGTGTAGACCTTTTACGTTCTCGGGTGTTGATAGATTTTTTTATTTTCTTTTGGGTTAATAATATTATGATTATGGCAATACAATTCCCTGTTGTCATCATGTCTTCTTCAAGCCAAAGTGAATATAATGTATCGTCACTGTTGGGGTGGTGCTGGCTGCTGGTGCTCATCATCGGTTTAGCCTTTAGATTAGATTGGTTTCGTGTGCCCACATTTTTTCAAATAAAAATGCTGATGATCTTATATTGAGATTGAACCTGACGATGAGTCCGAGAGCCCCTCTCTCTGGGAGAATGGCGTCGGGTCGGCATTTTGGCAGACAAATCTCATAGATTTCAATTCCTACTCATCTCATACATCCCCACCAGAATCTCATCAACCGCACGACCATTTCATATTTCTATATTAGGTTCTGATATCCTAATACGTATTATGTAATGGGCGGACGTAATTCCAAATCAGATCTTTTACCTCTTTGCCATGACCTTTCGGAATAGTTTTACGAGGATATGAGAGGGATTTTTAGCAGTTCTTCTGGTTTTTTCTCTGCATCATGTGTCATGGTTTAACAGAACAAAGTTACGGTTACGGGAATAGTAATGGTTCATTTACTTTTCTTTTGCTGACCAGGCGCAATGAATTGTGAAATGTGGTACGTTAGTCTTTTTTTTTTGCAAAAAAAAAAATATATATTACGACTAATATCATTAGGTAGGTAATTTGCATGAACTCTCTCCCTCTCCCTCCTTGTAGCCTGACAGATGGGCATTTATAAGATGTACCTACCTACATGAAAGTTTTTTTTTAGAGAAGGGAGAAAATGTTATCATCTCATGGCCAGGTTTTTGGTGGTGAAAGAGGATGTTTTTTTTTGCACGCACGATCAATTGTGAAAGGTATCATCACATCACTATCGCAAAAATTAGAATGTTGCGAAAAAGTAAAATGTGGAGATGAGATGGTTGGACGGGGACAGGGATTTGAGATTTCGAAAAACTTAAGAAGGGAAACTTTTTTTTCTGTGGAGTCGAGTCGTCAACGAGAGAGATGAATGCTCAAAACACCAGTTATTTGGCGTGTTCTGTTGTTGTTGTGTCGTCAGCCAAGCCAGCAAACACTTTATATGCTTGCTACATGATACACACACAATACAATACACTCCAACCAACTTTGTCTATTTTTTTGCATGTGTCCACCCACGATAAAAAAAAGTGGAAAACGACAAGTTGGCTAATTTAATGAGTGTGTTGTATGTGGTATTTAACATCGAGATAATAGCCGTAGCACCTACTTTTGGCCTGGTTGGTTAGCGTTTTGCTTGTTAGCCAGTTAGTGGATGGATGGATGATGGGATATTTTTTTCGTCAGAAATTGTATGGCCAATCTCTGTGTGTCACATCAAATCACATCAACATCAACTCATATCAAACTTTATTTTTTCGAAGTAGAAAGGACGTGTCGTGTAGCTGAAAATACTCGACAATTTTGTATTGTTGGTCAGATCACCTATCACGAAGAAACGAAAGAATTTTATTATGTCAAGATTTAGAGAGAAGGAAAAAATTGGGAAAGAAAGAACTTTTTTATTATTATAAGTATTCCCAAAGGGCAAAATGGGAAGAACTTCAACAAAAATAAAGTATAATAGATCATGCATTATTATCATTTGGTTGGGAGTATGACTACATCATGATGTTATATTCAGAGAGGGAGAGAGAGAGGGCTGGGGCAATGTCTTCACAGATCATGAAGGGCTCATTAGTGATACCCACGTCGTTTCAGGTAATAAAAAACATGAACAGTGAGCAATTTTACGTAGGTGACTTATTTTAATAATGTATGCATCAAGGAAGACATTTAGAAAATAAATGCTAGCGCAAGGAGGGAGACAGAGAGAGAGGTGGTTCTTATTCATGTAACTATTGTTGGTGTCCTCTTGTTCTTTAAATCCAGGAACACATCATGATCCTCATGAATTACTGCTTATATTATGTATTATGGGAGTTGTAGAAGTAAAAAAAATATAATATGGTTTTGGCTCTTTTCTTCTCACAAAGTCTTTGACGCATTTCTTTATGTGATTTGTTAAAGTGGGAATAGCTCGGCAATAAAAAGAATGACTAACCAACCCCAAAATGACATGGTGGTGGAAAAGAAGAGGCTTTCTAATAATTTGCATGAATCTTTGAACTTTTAATTCCTCCTTGACGTGTGTAACGTAAGATAGGTAGAACGTGAAACCAAAATGCCAAAGAACCACACACCAGTTGAGTTGACAGTTAAGAGAACTGAGCTAAAAGTAGAGGATTATATTAGATATAAATACATGGATATTATTATAATGTGAAATTTTTTGTTTCGTACACGAAATGGCTTTGTTCGCCAAAATTTCTTATTTAAGAAATCAATTGTTTCATTCAACCCAGCCCTATCCATATCCTCCTGTCGTGGCACATGGATCGGCCAAGAATATGAATTTACTGACTAGGAAGGATTATTTATGTAAAATTAATGTCGTTAGGAGTTTTTATGATAGAATTTCCTTTTCCGTAACAAATCGTTCATTTGCGTTATTATTTATGCTCTGTGCCACGTCCTCCGGTCATTATTAAGCAATAAGCGATGGTCTATGATGGGGATAATGCCAATGCATATGCCAAACAAAATCTCCGTGGAAGAGCGAAACAAAGATGAGGAATATAAATCAAATGTTCTGATGATATGCAATATGGCATGGCATGCATGATGGTATAATAGAAAGATGCCCGAAGTTGAAGATCATGTTGAAACTGTCCCTTTGTTAGTATGTTGCAAGTTAATCTATTCCTAAATAGTTTGTTTTGTGGTTAGCATATTTTTCTGCATCAGCCTCGGTCCATGATTCATTGGCGGCGGCGTGTCAACTTAAATTAATATCCGATGGCGAGTTTTCCAATTGAACTGGGCTCAACAAGTTCAATCATAAATGCTGAAAGTTTTCATGGGACACGGCACAATCTCTTCACCAATGCATGTCCTCGTCTTCCCCAATGTCAAGCATGTATATAAATGCACAGGGCATCAAATTTTGAAAGGAACAGGACATAATATATCGCTTTCTCTTTCCTTGGCTGGATTAAGGTGTAGATGTAGATAAATCTTTCAGTTCAGCCTTTTCCAAATCATAATAAAAATGCGTACTTGCTATTGCTGTAGAGAAACATTGTAAGCATAGAACGTGGTGGGACGGGACGGATTTAAAATGTTTTCTTCATTACTCAGCATGTTCCTCGTCATTTGTAGGATAGTTTTCCTGGATCACCAGAAATTTTGGATCTGGACGAAAGATCTGGAAGAAAGTGAAACCATTGATGTAGAAATAGCGACATCGACATCAAGTATGGTATCCAATGTTCTGGATTTGCTGACAATGTGTACCTATCGTAGGAAGACGTGACGATGTGATATGGCATGGCAGATAGATAAAATATGGAGAATGTAGATATTTATTTTGAATTGGGGTGATATATTAAAATATAAGATAAGATATAAGGCCAAGGCCCATTCCAAAACAGACACGATTTCGAATTCCTAATTTTATACTGAAAAAAAAAAGAAAATCTTATTTTGGTCCTGGAAATAAATATTATCATGAATGGGGCATATCTCGGTAGTTGATTCCTCTCTCGCTCCAGACTGTAATTTACAAAATCTAGATGAACATTTCAGATATCGCCCTAATAAAAGTAGTGGAATGTCGCCCGACTGCAAGCCTGCTCCATGTAATTATGTATAACACCGGCTTTTTCTCTCCTCCTAACAGGTGCAGTGAGAGAATAAGGTACGATTTATTTTGATAAAATGCATATATGCGTAGCCTGTATGACTAGAGACTTTGATCTGAGATAACATTGAAATGTTGAAGACACGCGCAACATCAACTCAACTTGAAGTGAACATCAGAGGCAACTAGGTATGCATATTACTCACATTTGTATGCGCATACCAGCGCTTCCTCGCACACATTTTCCAAAATCTTAAAAATTTCCTAAAACGGGCTCAAATTTCCGGAATCTTTTTTCCTCCACCGGATAGTTTAAGTAAAGAGGAATTCGGGGGTGCTAGCCATCCCCCGAAATTACCGAGGATAGCCGGGTTTTAATCAATTTTCATAAACATGATGGTGCGAATTCTCAATTGTTATTTTTTTCCTCTGGGTTGGTGCTGCTGTGAGAAAGGATGTATTGCGCATAGGCAAACTGAGATTGCTTGTGGGAGATCATCGAGAGAAGAATGATGATGATGAAGTTGAGGAGAAGAAGGAGCCTGAAAAAAAAATGTTGTTGGGCTGAAATGAATAAAAGCGATACGAAATGATGACGGTGATGATGATGCTGTTGTGGTGTTATTATCTCTACTGATATTACCCCTTCTTATTATTACGCAGTCAGCCGGGTATATAATATATAAATATAGCTAAAGCCAAAGTCAAGCCATGGGCTTGTAGTCCGTAGATCGTCTTTTAGAAGATTTTGATGTTGATGAGGATGAGAATGATGACCAACCTTTGGGTTTCGTTAAGTTACTGCTTAGAGGCAGCTTTACTTGGTCATCATCAGCGTGAGATTGGTCCACAACCTTTGTAGCAGGAAACCTGAGACGAGTATAATAATATTAAAATTACAGATCGGTGGTAGGGGGCAAAAAAAGTTGCATCTCAATTCAATCCTCTCCGATAGATAATATGCTGATGATGAGGATGATCATGAAGACCGGCAAATGTACTACACCCTTTTCTATCTAATTGTTATGAGTCTGGCTGGTCTGGAGCAGATAATCGTAACCCTTTGATTTGGGTGTGAACTTTGACTTTGACCATATGGAAGGTTTTTTCTCGACTGAAGCTGTTCATGTTCCATGGAATTTATTGGCCAACAAAAATCTTTGACACTTTCTCGTCAGTTTTCCTCTCGAGCTAATTGATACTTTATTCTGGCCGAGTTTGAATTCCCATGTTGCCATTTTTATAGACAGTTTTAAAGGAAGGGATGGAATAGGAATAATAGGATGCATATGACATGAGTACGTGTACTTTTTTAATATGAAGGGAAAATGTACTGACACTGACTGATCAACGCGAACAAATTTTTGTTAGCTTTTTTTTACTCGTCTGATATGAATAAAAATAAAGATACCAGCCGAGATTAATTTTCTCAGTGAAGCCAAAGCCATCTTTAGATTTGTGCTTCACAGATCAAAAGTCTTCTTTGGCTTTTTTGACTCACGCTAAGGAGCCAGCCAAGCCACCCACGCAATTTATTTTAGCATGATGGGCTGAAATGGAGGAAACAACTCATACATGCTGATGAGAGCACACGGGAATGGGAGGACGTCAGACTAGGGAAGAAATAAAAAAATAGAAAGAATATAAAGCTTCTTGTTTGTTGAAAGTAGCAAAAATGTGCAGGTTGTAAAGTTAAAACTGAGGAAGATTTTTCCTTGTATAAGTATTACTTGTTAGTATTTTACAGGGTTTGGAGGAGGTGGCGGAACAATAGCAAAAGCATCAGATAGAAAGGGCAGCAGCAGGTTTTTTCCGTCATCGTCATCATCTCATCTTATCGAATTTTACGTTGGACGAGTCATTTATAATGCATATGCGTTATTTATCAAAGTATGTATGATGGAGATTAGATGAATAATAGTCGCTCAAGGTAGGACGGAGAGAGAGGGAATGTAGTTACTCATGTGATTATCTTTGAGCATATCAAATCCAATGAAAAATTACTTTAAGACTATTACAGGGAAGTGGCCATGTTTATTTTATTTTTCTCATTTCTTCATGCCGAATAGAAGACCATCTTGCAAAATCTCATCTGCATGCGCATACGTTCTCTTTAGAATTGAATTGCATTGTTTAAAAATAATTTTTATTCCTCCTCCATACATAAAGTATGAAATCCGATAAATGTGAATTGTTACGAGGCTCATTTCCTAGTTTCTCTCAAGTGAAGGGGATAACTTGAGAGGGTCGAGTCGGTGAAGAGATGTGTTGTCTTTTCCCCGTCCTTTTGTCCATTACTTTTCTGCGCATATCGTCATGAATTGTTTGTGCATATATAAATGACTGAGTAAGAGAAAGGCAGAAAAAATTAGATTTTTTTAGATGTGTTGGTCGATTATTGTCCCTGTTTATTTCGCTGAATATTATCATTATCATTATTTTAACAATAAAAGGACTGTGGTAATATATTTTTCTTCCTTTCCATGATAAGAAAGAAAGGGAAGAAAATGATTAACTGAGCGGTCCCCCAAGTTAAGCTCTCATTCTGTCTGTTCCTCACTCGACTCGTGTTTGATTTGATGAGTCTGCATGTCAGTTGTCAGTCGGGTTGGCGCTTTGTCAGCTCGAATGTGTGTAAAGTTGAGTATTATATGCAATGCAGGTAAAAGGAGGAGCATGAGATGAGATGAGGGTCTCTATCCTTCATTTTTGGCGACGACACGAAGAGAAAAGAAACGTGTGGTGGGCCACAACGACGAGTCCACGGATTATAGATTGAAGATTGAGAGGGCTCTCTTCATTATCATATCACCAAGCGAAAAGAAAGGGCCAAGTGTGGGGATAAGAAAAGGCTGACAGTTGACATGATATTATTTCATGTCAAGAGATATGATACTTTTGTGGAGTTGAATCGAAAATGACAGATCTGCCAAAAGGAGTCATACGGCTTACGTGTGTGTTGTTTTTATGCTCATTTCAGTAACTAAACAGATAATTTTTGATATTTGCTTTACAATTACAAAATCAGGCAATATATTTACTCTCTGCATTGGTTTGGCTCATGGCTTGTGTACGTAAGATGAAGGATGATGAGAATAATAAAAGAGGATAAAATTTTGGACAATGGCTATTTATTTACCATGAACAATTAAGGAAGTGCATGGTTGACACGATTCATTGAGAAAAATTTTTATGTCAAAGACAAGCCGAATAAAATTTGGATCAGTTTTAATTTATGATGATGCTTGAAAAAAAAGTTCGTAATGTTTATTTTTCATATGCTGTGACTTTCTCTTTTTGTCTCATGAAATAAATGATTTTCCCCGACAGTTCTGACGGCTAATTATTTCATTCCTGTTCTGTTTTTTTTGGTCTTTTTTAGGCGTACGAGCTTTCAACCCTGACCGGGACCCAAGTGATGTTGCTAGTGGCTTCGGAGACAGGGCACGTGTACACCTTTGCAACCAGGAAACTTCAGCCGATGATCACTTCGGAAGCTGGGAAAGCGCTTATCCAGACATGCCTTAACTCACCAGACCCTCCAGGTAGTGGGACGGATCCTCAACGGATGTCAGCAACGGGCTATGAGGAGACGGAGCTCACCTACGCTGCTGATCCAAATGCATCGGATCATGGAGATACGAAAGTAAGACTTAGCTCGAGTCCTTATTCAGCTCCCCCTCAAGGCTTAGGACCTCTCCACCATTCCCCTTCCATGTATGGGTCACCATTGAACAATAACTATCATTCCAGTCCGGGTGCGGGTGGTGGAATGATGTTCCCACATAGCCCCAGTCCCAATTCCAATGTTCTTTATCATTACCCATCGGATCCTCAACCTCCACAATGCTATCCGGGGGGCATGCACTCCCCTTCAAATTCACCCCACCTTGCCCACCTTACCCGCTAAGTTTATTAAGTATTTAGTTTTCTATTATACTTTTAAGCTAGGGATGTTGTAAGATTATGCATGTCATGCCATATGTGCTAGTTTTTTTTATTAGCTCACTTTAAGCTTTAATCATATATCCAATTCCAATTCTTCGATGTAAATAAGTGCCATCAATAATCGCACATTGTGGTTATTAATAATTACGTATTAAGTACCATAATCTAATCTAATGAATCCAAAGCTTTAACTACTTACAATATGCCAAATGCTTATGCCAAATTTTACCACAGCTTTCCCCGCATAAAAAAAAATCCTCCTCATTCTTCTAATTCAATTTTCTTAATAACTCCTTTCAGCAGAAAAAAATGAAACTGGAGAAGCTCTCCTATTTCACTCGTGTTTAAAAGTTCGGAAATGGATTTAGCTCTTGGTTAAAAATACGTTTATAATTTAACATCCTCCATTTCCCATGTAAGACAAGATTGAATGAGGTGGCTAAAGCCTTTCTCCTCTTTCCATTTCCGTAATCCATTAAACAGCGTTTGCCATTTTTCTAAATGGGTGCTCGGCTCAAGAAATGCTCCAAGAGAAATAAGATGAACTGTGAGTACAAGTAGGATGATGGTGATGTTGATGAAACTTGGAATATTAGCTCAAGATCCTCAAGAACCATCCATTATACATGCATCCATTATACATACCTCCATATTAAGTAGATCCATAAATAGATGGAATTCTTTATAACCTCCAATTCCAACCTACTCCGACCATTAAACTCGAGGCATCCTCCATCCAACACTAATAACGGTAGTGGAGGAGAAAGAACTGTTTAGATTATTTTCTGAACGGAGAACATGATGTGGAAACAAGTTTAAACAAACACATTACATTCCCAAGAACATGCACACACTTGAATGTTTTTGCTAAAATAGCTGGAAATAGATATCCCATCTCATATCTATTACAATCCAAAACTAAAACCCAGCCAGGGTACATATCCGAGCCATAGATCTAGTAACTAAAATGGAAAAAGTGATTTTCCTGTACAGACCCCAAAAAAGCGATATTCCACCCTGGGAAACGTGTGGTGGGAATAGCTGGAAGCTCTTATCCGGCTTTGATTTGTTAGTGCAAACTCATGTAATGTGTAATGCATTCATTCATGTGTATATATCTCTCTCTTTCCTATTCTCATTCTCTTATTTTTCTTTCTCTTTGATGATGTATTCAGGAGATGATGATGGAATAAACCGTTTACAACGGTGGCTAATGACGGAGCTGACATGTATATCTGGCGTCGAAGTAATGCAACTTTTGTATT
>JAQIXQ010001743.1:0-13044 GCA_034700485.1 Pseudosinella alba | reverse complement strand
TAAAATAAAAAACCGAGATACAAGTGTAAGCCACCTCCCAAGTTTCATAGTAGCTCTGAGAGCATCATGAACTTTGGCACATGAGTTAATAACCGGGGTATTATAAACTTTTGAACAATGATTTAAAAAATACCCTATCAAAATTTGGCTTTTTTGTTCATTTAATTTATTATTGAATGTATTTACATAATAGTTCAATTGTCCTATAAATCGTGCAATACTTATCATTTCCCATCGATTAAACAATTTGTTTGAATTAGTACAATAATAATACAACGAACATTACAGTGCAACATATCTGCTGCTACAGCTTTAAATTTTCTAATTACTTCTAAACTTCTGAAAAAAAGTAATGTAATAATAATGTCAAGTCCCAATCTGTAATTGGATCTGAAAGAAGTGTATTCGTCTATTTCTGTAAGGAAAATAAATAAATAAAACGAAATGTTTGATAAGCACATTTGCAGTTTTTAAGATTGCATAAGCTCAAATTAGCTTACCATGTCAAAGAGTACAGATAACAGGTCAATCGCGGCCTCGGCATCCGTTCTCTTTAGTTCTTTAAAACGTTCACATGCCCTTACTTCCTTTGCCAAGCTGAAAATAACCATAGACAATATTAGACAATTAATAGTAGTCATATCCTGCAATATTTTAGCCAGAACTTAAACCTGCTCAATACATAATACCGTACTATAGCATGATCCATAATAAATACTCCTCAATGGCCTTGAATTCAGCTACATTCTTCACATAAAAGTATAAATCCAACAACTCATCAGGTAGAAACCAATCGCTCCCCTTTTTAAGTAAAATCTCGGCAAACCATTTTTGCAGTTCTGCTAATTTATACTTATGAGCGGTTTTAAACAGCTCAATTGCCACATTACAAGAAATCTCGTCAATGTTCAACTGCATCCCGTAGAAATATCGGATAAGCTGGGTTAGGCCCACCTCGGAATTCTCTGGCATCTCAAATCTTCCATTTTTGGATTCTTGGATTCCGTTGTTTGGTGATATCGTGGCGGCAAGGACTTCGCTATGAACTTTAAAATAGATTAAAATAGTCTTTAAAATAAATTCACTGACAGTGCAAGTGTCTGGTAACAATGTCCATTGGAGAGAATTAAAATTAAATTTGTACTTTCAAACATGAAGCGGTGGCATTTTATTTCGGCTCCGTTACCAGCGACGATTGTCAAGTCTTTGAAGGAGTCCCTCTCAAATAAGCTTTTCATTAAGGCCGTGGTATCAATTCCTATGAGCTTCTTTGCGGCGGGTATATATTTGGTGGCTCCTTCAATCCAACCAAGATCGATGTCAAGTATAAAGTTTTCACTATTTGAAACTTTTGCGGAGAAGAGCAAAAGGTTCCTCTGCGTTAAGGATTTATCTAGAATTTCTGAAAGCCACATGTAAGTAGTTAATGTATTCACATACTGTGAGCTATCAATATGAAAAATATTAAAACTGGGAATGTCTGTGTATGTGATGTCTTGGTTTTGTTATAATGATTACCTATTAACTCCGATCGTTGTTCGAGGGTAACCCCAGCTGCATTTGTTGGTGGAGTCTCTTCTCTACATTTTATTTGGAGAAATGGTTTCGGGACAGTACCACAAAGTCCCTCTACAAACGCCTTGTAGAACCAAATGTCGAAATGCATTTCCTCTTTGACGATCCGACATTGTATTGTTAGTGAGGTTCTGTTGGAAACAATGTGACACGAATTTAAACATGAAATACTTATCATAAATACAATAGCAGATTTGATCTAATAATATCGGGTTGTGGTTACGAATTAGAGTTTTGCTGTTTTTGAACAAAGTCAGTGAGCGAGTGAAGTGAACTTAATTTTTCTGCATTCTCAGATTGTTCACTCCAGTTAATATCCTTTGGATACACATACAGCCAATCTTAGAGCACAAAAGGGATATTTTGAATAAATGACCAAGGGAACGTGGAAGAAGTTAATTAGCACATATAGTGAATGTATTTATCATAAAATCTCGATTATTGATACACTTACTTCCTTTCCTGTCCACAGATAAATCCTTGAACAAGCAAATAGGACTCTTGGTAGTAGGCATTACAGAAACTGTTTTAGCAGGTGACAATGATTTCTTATATTGAACGGCGGGTGTTACCAAGAACTACAATAATATCACTAATGGACTAAAAAATCGGAGAATTAAATTTGTCAAAATGAGTAGACAAATTTTGTTTTTGTAATACAAGGGAAAATATGAATGAGTGACTGTTTTGGTATTGTTTGCTCGATATTTTGTAATGGATGTAAGTTAAATTTACTTGAAGTTGTTATACTTCTCGTAATTATGGGAAATTAATTCTATGTTGTAGTGCCGCACAATTTTACAACAGTTTCATGCTTATCTTATCATTTATTCCCTCAATCGGTTGTACAATGGCATTCCTTCAATATTACTGTTCAACATGAACTGTTTTAAGCAGCGGTTCACTTTTACTTCGATAAAAAACATCCATCCATGTACATCCATAGTGCCTGTAATAATATATTGCGGCAGCACTGCAGTAACATGGGGTTTGCTGGGCTGTTCAACATTGCCAAAGCATCGGTAATGCACTCCCAGTATTGGTTCACGAAGTTGCAGTCTTGCATTAACCACTTGCCTCAGCATAACTGGAGCCTATTATTAATCAATTAGGGCCACATCAGTAAATGAATCAGTAAATGAATTACATAATGGGGGTGCAAAAAAAGTTTGATAGCTTTGCAGATAGTTGGAAAAGATTTGGTTTGTGAACCTGATTGTAATTTCGATATAATTTACATTTGAATACTCACAAAGTACATAGTGAATGCTTCAACAGAATCTTTATGCAATATAGGCAGTATCTTGTACCCATTCTAATTTTATATAATTCTCTATCGTCCATCGTCAACGACTTACATACCTTAAATATAACTGTGTTGTGCTTATGATTATATTACATACATTACATAGTGTGACCCGTAAACATTCCCATGCATCCAGATCGGAATGACCGATGCGAATAAAAGTTATCTCATCATTTAACTCGTTGATCCAAGTAAAGTGATGTGGGCAAAATTATAAATTTTATCTTCCAGAGTATGATAAATATACAATACATATACATTCCCTCTTATCAATTTATTTCGTGCAATTATGGAAATATGTAAACACCTCCCTCAAGCGAACATCGTGTTTGGAGAAATATATTACACTATCCGTGTTATCTTATTTGGTTACAATGACGGGTGTATGAACATAAACCTGCGTTAGCGTGAATAGCTTCACGCGTAAACTATGAAATTTGCTTGTAAAATGATATGTATAACTGCTGCGATAATAGAATCATAAATCATCGTACAATTAACTAATAGTATGGGCAGTGGCATACCTAACTACTGAATAAGATGCTATTTGATATGATTTTCTACACCACAGCCAAGGGGAACCATCTTAATTAAAAAATACATGAAATTTCTAACCAGTGAATATTGGGAACCAAACAAGTGAGCAATATTGAGCAATATCTAAATTAATTACTGAAAAATCCCTACACAAATCAATGTCTTAGTCTTACGTAATTTACTATTTCTTCTATTTACATACAGTTTTGCTAATTGCTTAAGATATATTTGCAACAAGGACTACAAACTACAATTACAATTGCTAACTCCATACAATCAGTATTACGTGATAATTACAAAACAAGCAATTATATTGCAATTAGAGCTAATTAAAGACGTTGTAGGTTTCCATTTTATTATCTAAGCCGGCGTCTGAATGTATTTTCCCCTATTTCTTCAAGGTCAACTAGAAAGGAAGTTCAAGATTGTGTTTACAATAAGAAGCTCAAAAGTAGTTGATATAATATATTTGTTGCAAAAAAATACCTACCATGTCAACGAACACCGACGTAAGTTCAAAAGCTGCATCCGGATCAGTCCGTTTCAGCTCTTTTAGCCGTTTACATGACCTTATTTCTTTAGACAAGCTGTAGACGACAGGGACAATTATAATTAGCATATGAACGTAATAATATGCATAACATTGGTATAACAAATTTGAACCCAAAACAAAACATGTTTAATTAAATATATTTTGCCGAATACCCCAGCATAATGGATAATATGTAATCCTCAATAGGCTTAAATTCAGCCAAGTTCTTCACGTGAAAGTACAGTTCCATCAGGTCATCCATGGTATACCAGTCGCTACCTTTTCCTAAAAAATCTCACCAAACCATTTCAACAACTCTGTTAATTTATACTTATGAGCAGTTTTAAACAACTCAATTGCCACTGTGGCAATGCCACATCACTGGAGAGCCCCTCAATATTTAACTCCATTCCATACAGATATCGGACCAAATGGGATAGTCCCTCCTCCGAATTCTCGGGCATTTCAATCTTTCCATTTTTGCTTTCTAGCATTCCGTTGTTTGGTGATATCATAGCGGGGAGGGCGTAGCTGTGAGCTGGAAATTATAGTTATAATAAATTCAGAAGCAATTCCAGGAAGCATAAGATACAATACAATTTCGTTCATACTTAGTATACTGCAGAATATAGAATATAGGAAAGTGATAATGTCGCTGAAATATGTACCTTGAAACAACATTCGGTGACATCTTATCTCTGATCCATTCCCAGCGACAATTGTCCAGTCTTTGGAGGAATCCTCCTTGAAAAGGGGCTTGAAAATGGTATAATCCATGTGTTTGTTTGAGATTCCTCCACAATTTGTAAATAAAAATTGTATAAATGTAATAAATTAATAATACACGTAACTCACGTGTATTTTACACGTGACGTAAGGATTTTTGACAATTTCTATATGAAGAATAGCGCTTAATAAAAAAAATCATTAACAGTATGACAATATTAAAAGAATTTAAACATAATGTAATTTTTTATTACTAGTTAGGTCCAGTCGCACTGCAATTATGATCTTATCAATAACATCTGTAGATGGGACCTCTTCCATGAACTGGATTTGGAGGAATGGCTTCGGTAAAATGCTGCAAAGTCCCTGAGGGAATCCATCCCAAAGCCATATTAAGCATTGATTTGATGAACTGTACATAAATGCCAGTGTATGGTGCCTATATACGGATAGGAATTTCAGGTTAATTGGAGCTTGTTGAAAAATTAAAACTCAAGAAATTTAATTTTTGTCATAAATTTAAGAGTATATATCTAAATGACGTTACGAATTAGAGTTTTTTAATTCTTGAATATAATCAGTGAGCGAGCGAAGTTGACTTGATTTTGCAATGTCGTCCGGATTTCCACTCCAAGTAAACTCCTTGGCATATACTGACGTACCAGCTTCATTCATAAAATAGACAGTTTTTAGAAGCGGGGAAGTAGTTATTTCAAAACTGGATGAAGTTAAGTAGCATACATATTTTGCAAATGAAATCATGATTAGTATTCACTTACTTCGTGTTATGTGCAGATCCTTAACTAAGCAAATTGTATTCTTGGAAGACATTTTACTGAATGAGCTTTTCAGCTAACTTCAAGGATGTCTTGCATTGGGTCGTGGTTGGTGCCACCTGAAATCACAAATCACTGAATGAACAGAATTCAACAATTTACAAAAAATCGTGTGTCTCGATAAATTAATGGAATTCTCAGCCTCACATAAATAGTATTCTGCTTTCTACCAACACACAATCCTGAAATAGCATTAGCCCATCTCGCTGCAAATAGCTTATACAACATATTAGAGATTGCCTTACCATCAATTATCTAAATTATCTGTATATTTTTTAATAAGTCAGTGAATATCCTCATTCAACGTCCGATAGACAATGTAAATGTGCGATTATTAGGCGGATAAATATGAATGATTTTTCAACATTAACGAGCCAGAAAACATGTTGGGAGGATTATTGGCATTGTCATTTTTTATCTTGCTCCACCACCATCAAAATCTTATGAGTAATGAGTTCATCGTTGACTATCCGACAACTTGGATTACTTTTAACATCATAATCATTTCCATTCTGACGTATGCGATGAATATTAAAGCAATTGGGCTTACGGTGTAGCTATGAAGTGCAGATAAATCCTATCATTTACTGACAATGACTCATTTTATCTCCCATTTGGACATGTTCACGCTCATTTTGCATTTGTCTTTGTTATGTTTTTTTTAGAATACAGAATTGGTTCCATATTAATCTGACAGAAAAGGTGCCTACAACCATTATTTTCACCAATCCTCACAGTAACCAAACATTTTAAGATTTTAAATTCATCTTCTGATCGAAGATAAGGCTGGGGGAATCTTCATATAGCTCTTGTCAGCCTAACACGAGATTAAAGATTATTAAATCAGTATTAAATCCGTTCTGGGATACAAATTCTTAAAGTATTAGTAATTTTGTCATCATACAGAAGATTAAACGCAACAAAATATAACCCTCACTAATTCCATTCCATACAAATCAGTATTTTAATAAAATTCGACTTATCGTAATCTGGCAACTTCTTAATTGTTGAAAGTATCCACTTTTGAATTAAATTCGAGTCGGTAGTCATATCTAGAGCTCGGGGCAGACCCGATTTAAAAATTCAGGCTTTTCATACTTTTTCTTCTCCAGCATTCAAATGAGGGAATTTTGAAGCCATGTTTTTACTAAAACATTTCGCAATTTTGTTCTGATCGTACGTGGTCTTTGGAACTTGTGATTGCTTTGCCAGAATGAAAACTAAACTAAAAATCCAAATTGCATTTCAATCATACCATTGTGACAAAGGACTATGCTGTGAATTGTCGCGTTGTATATTCAGATTTATTGTTGTTGTTTTTTGCTTATATTTACTTTACAATCATTGAAATTATATACATTAACTGCTTATGACAATGGCTTTTTAGAATTTAAATTACAACTGACGATGAGAGGTATAGTAAGACCTAATAGAATTACAACGCAAATTGCTATTGTCTTTTACTAATTATCAATTATGTAATAACATATCTAACTTGTCTAAAATTAATTTAGGTGATTTTGGAGCACATGTGTACAATAATGCGCTTATTAATGATTACTAGTGTGTAGTAGACTTAAAATAATAAATGCTACGTACATCTTTCTGAACAAAAATATGAAAAATTGCTTAAGTAAACTGTAAAGTACAATGGCTGTACAAAACCTGAACTCCAAAAATGTTCAAATTTATTTCATATCCGTCCACATTTTCATCAATTATACGTATAGTTTACTGATTTAAGCTTATTTAATTCCTTGATAAAGTATATACCTATTTCACAAACAAAAGCATAAAAAGAACATGTCGAAATTTTATAACTAGATTTGTTCAAGACCAGTGAACAACTACTTCTTCCCAAACAGAGTTCATTTTTTTTTGCTTTGCCACATCCACATCCATAACCATTACATTTATTTACACTAAATGTTCAACCAGAATATTACCATCATGTAAGTTAATTAATTAATTGGCGAAATAGTCAACCAACCCGATTGCCCATTCATAACTTTTTTCGTAATCTTCATTCACATAAACTCAGCTACAAGTTCACATCACTGTTGAACTTCAGACTTATGCGCTATCGCTTCCTTTAGATGCCTTTGAAGGTTACTAACATATGTGTAGGACTTATTGCATTCCGCGCATGTGTATGGCCTTTCTGATGTGTGAACTCGGTAGTGTTGTGCTAATTCATGGTTTTCCTTGAACTTTTTCCCGCTGAAGGAGCAACTGAATTGTCTTCTTCCCGTGTGAATTTGATTATGCCTTACAAGGTGACTGGTACTTTTAAAAGAGGCTGGACATATTGTACACTTGAACCTTCTCTCAACTAGATGGTACTGAATGTGAGCTTTGAGTTCCTCAGACGTGAAAAATGCTTTCTGACAAGTGTCACACTTGTGGTCTCTACTTCGTTGTGGATCATGTGTTTTCATATGTCGCTTAAAATTAGTCAGTGACACAATTTCATCATTACAAAGTTTGCAAAAGAAGGGCCGCTCGAGGGTATGCGACCTTAGATGGAGTTCCAGAGAGGTAAGCGATGCCCGTTTTACGGGACAAAAAACACATTCAACGTTATCTCTGTTTTCCCTTTTATGAACCCTTCGGATGTGATCCTGCAGGTTGTATTTTGTTGCAAAGCGTTTATGACACTGTTCACATTTACATCTCCTTTTCTCATTATTGTGCGCTGAAAAATATGCATTGACGTCACTGACGTTCTTGAATGATCCAATATGGCTTATGGATTGCTTGATAGTTTTTTTCTTGGAGTGAGTCAACTGATGGCTCTTCAAACCTCTAGTAGAGGTAAAATCCTTGTCGCAGAAACTACAAGTCATTGGTCTTTCCAAAGTGTGTGTCCTGATGTGGATGGTGAGGGAAAACTTTTCTCGGAACAATTTTTTGCAGAATATACACTCGAATCTGGGTGGGTTTGATAGAGCAGACATAATGATAATTGTATCAAAATTCGCATATATATTAGTATTTAGTTGATCCAATAATTCACTTGTTTTACTTGTTTATGGTGGAGTTTGCTCAGTTTTCACAAATCACTTTATGTCTCCTCCTGGTTGTCAAGAAGTAACAACATTTATGCTTGAATTATTATATCCAAGTTGAAATTTTATGGATTTTACTTCCTCACTCACTCTTAAAATGCCTCGATGGATGTGTGGAAGAAAAAAATGTTAAAAGTATATTGACACAATTCCGCATTATGAGTGCAATAGGTAATACAAACAACAAGATTTGGAAGAAGCTAGACAAAAATCCAACAAATATTTAGGTATTCTTGTTTTTTTTACCGCTGTAAATATAAACGGGTACGTTTGCGAGTTAACTAACTTCTTCCTTCTACATCTTCATATGCCACCAGATAAATAAAAACCAGAACAAATTATTCTACGGTAATTTTAATCCTACTGACATTGTCCTTGTAAATATAATGGATGAGATACTCCTAAAACTATTTCATCCTAAATGCTATAGGTTTATTGTTTGCCCTGCGTTGAATAAGCACGACTACCGAGTTCATTTTTACTTGGACTGTACCGACGATTGTAAATAAAATAGGCTTTCAGGTACATAATTGTTAAATTCATGGTGAAAATACAGAAGGGCTCACAATACTCTACTCCTGATGGGGTAGCTAATCCTTTTCTTGCTCATTGTCAGCATAAAATTACTCAATATCTTAAAAAAAAGGCCAATCAAGGGTTGAATGCATGTACATATTTCAAATACAAGGATATTTGGAAAGATATAAACTCACCGAAAGGAACAATTTTTGTTATTCAATGAGCATACCCATCTTCTGCCATTTCATTTCAGTTACCTTTTTGTCTTACACCTTGATTTTAAGGGTAGGGAATTTTTTGAACCTTGATGTCCGTAAGCAAAATACTTAAGCCACCAAAGTGGTGAAAATGGTGCAATTTATCTTTAATTTCTTTAAACCAGCAAACTACGCAGATATTCATTGCTTGAAACTGATGATGCTGGGCACTGTTATGTTACTAAATTGGAGGCTCATATTTTTTATTAGTATTGGCAATTTATCTACTTCGATTAGGAAAGGCATGCACCTTATATGTACATTAATCAAGCAATTTTACTTCAAACTTGCATAATTCCCCACTAACAAGTAATCAATGATTCGCTGACTTGTGAATAGCTAAATTACCATCGGGGTTACTTTCGTAATAAAGTTCGTTTTCCTAAACTGAACGTTGACCACGGGAAGGGATCTAGCGATTCTATCATATTCCTCTTTTTTTCTCGAAGAAGTTCATCACTTGTACATGAGATAAGCTCCGTCTCTAGAATCCGGCTTAATTCAATGATACATTTTATTTTCAGTATGATCATGTAAGGTCCAGCTAAATACTTGTATTTCTATACCAATATGACTTATTAACTTGCGAGTTAATAAATAAAATATGACTGATGCGTAAATATGATTCCACGACAACGACAAATATACCCAATTCATATACTAATGTAACGTGTAAAATTTATAAGTAGAAAGGACAAAAATATTGTTTACTTTTATTTCCGTTTATTACCTTTCCACTTTAATTAATTGATTACCTTTACACTTTACTCAAATATTTGAGTAAACCAACACGTCGAAATGATCTTTTTTGCGAGTTTACTCAAATATTTGAGTAAACCAACACGTTGAAATAATTTTTGTCCCGAATTTACTCAAATATTTGAGTAAACCAACCCGTGAAAATAATTTTTGTCACGAGTTTACTCAAATATTTGAGTAAACCAACACGTCAACATAATTTGTTTTGCGGGTATACTCAAACATTTGAGTAAGCCAGCACGACAAAATAATTTTTTTTCGCGAGTTTACTGAAATATTTGAGTAAACCAACATTTCGAAATAAATTTTTCGCGAGTTTACCCAAATATTTGAGTAAGCCAACACGTCAACATAATTTTTTCGCGGGTATACTATTTCGTATATACTATCCTCGCGGGTCAAATATTTGAGTAAACCAAAGCGACATATAATGTGTGTCGGTCAGTTTACTCAAATATTTGAGTAAACCAAAGCGACATATAATGTGTGTCGGTCAGTTTACTCATATATTTGAGTAAACCAAAGAGACATATAATTTGTGTCGGTCAGTTTACTCAAATATTTGAGTAAACCAAAGGGACATATAATTTTTGTCGGTAAGTTTACTCGAATATTTCAGTAAACCAAAGCGACATATAATGTGTGCCGGTCAGTTTACTCAAATATTTGAGGAAACCAAAGCGACATATAATTTTTGTCGGTAAGTTTACTCAAATATTTAAGTAAACCAAAGCGACATATAATTTTTGTCCGTAAGTTTACTCAAATATTTGAGTAAACCAAAGCGACATATAATTTTTCAATGTCAGCTTACTCAAATAGTTGAGTAAACCAAAGCGACATATAATTTGTGTCGGTCAGTTTACTCAAATATTTGAATAGATGGAGATGGAGATGGAGATGGAGATGGTGATGGAGATGGAGATGGAGATGGAGATGGAGATGGAGATGGAGATGGAGATGGAGATGGAGATGGAGATGGAGATGGAGAATGGAAGATTCTACTCCACCAGAGATAACTCGGAGTCCAGCAGAATTAACTCGGAGTTCAGCAGAGTTGACTCGGAGTCTACCAGAGTTAACTCGGAGTATACCAGAGTTGACTCCGAGTCTACCAGAGTTGACTCCGAGTCTACCAGAGTTGACTCCGAGTCTACCAGAGTTAACTCGGAGTCCAGCGGAGTTAACTCGGAGTCCAGCGGAGTTAACTCGGAGTCCAGCAGAGTTGACTCTGAGTCAACCAGAGTTAACTCCGAGTCTACCAGAGTTAACTCCGAGTCGACCAGAGTTGACTCCGCCTTGGAGATTTGGAGATTTGGAGATTTGGAGATTTGGAGATTTGGAGATTTGGATTGCCGACCTACACCCTATTATCCACCCGCCTTGCTCCAGCTGCCCCCAACACCAAGAAGGAGCTCGAGAAGGAGCTACGGGATCACTTCAAGCCCACCCCCAAGGCCCTCGCCGAGCGTTTTAAGTTTTTCGGTCGCAGACAGAAACCCGGAGAAACTGCTAACGAGTTTGCGGCATCACTCCGTTCACTTGCAATGACTTGCAAATTCGGATCCGGCTTGGAGGAGCGAATACGTGACCAGTTTATTTTTGGTCTACCCAGTGAAGGGGCCCAGCGTCATCTTTTTACCCAAAAGGACGACATTTCACTCCAGGACACCGTGGCCATAGCCCAAGCTCAGGAAGCCGCAGAAGCCTCCACCGCGCTTATACGTGGCTCACAGTCCTCCTCCACCACCCCTGCACCTACCTTACAGTGCCCCCACCTGAAGTCCAAATGCTATTCATGTGGGATCGAGGGGCATATTTCTTCAGTCTGTAAGAAGAAAAAGAAGAATTCAACCAACCGCACCCGTGGTAATAACCACATCAGCGTGGAGGACATTAGGGAAATCAGGATGGTCCGTTCCCAGAAGAGTGACATTATCCTTCTCGATGTCACAATCAACGGCCGCTCCCACCCCATGGAATTGGATACCGGTTGTGAGTCCAGTATCCTGTCTGAGGATTTTTGGCGAGACACCCTGCAGTCGCCCAAGCTCCAAAAATCACATTTTGTCTTTCGTACTTATACGAATGACATATTTCACCCCATTGGAACCCTGCCATGCGGCATAGGTCATAACGGAGAGGAAAAGCTAGTTAACATTTCCGTCTCCAAAGGTGCCTCGCTTTTTGGTCGTGATCTCCTTCGCAAGTTCACCGTGGATTGGAAGGCAGTTCAACAGCAGTGCAACAATGTCACCACCGACAGTGCCACCCAGTTGAAATTAATGCTTAAAGAATATGAAGACATCTTTAAAGCACCCACCTCATCTGATCGAATCCAACAATTCAAGGCCCATATCATCATGAAGGATGATGCCACCCCACGTTTCCTCAAGGCTCGTCCCGTTCCATATTCCATCTAGGCAAAGGTGGATAAGGAGTTGGAGCTGATGGAATCAACCGGAGTCATTTCCAAAATTGACACCAGTGAATGGGCATCCCCGCTTGTCGTCGTTCCCAAACCTGATGGTCGTGTCCGAATAACGGGTGATTTTAAAAATACCGTTAATTCCCAACTCTGCATTACTCAGTACCCCTTAGCAATACCCAGTGATTTGCTTGCGGGAGTCTCAGGTGGGCACACCTTCAGTAAATTGGACGGCAGCAACGCTTATCATCAGGTCGAGATCGATGACTCATCGAAGAAGTTTATGGTAATAAATACCCACCGAGGGCTCTATCAGTACAATGTACTACCCCAGGGCATTGCTTCATCCCCAGCCATATTTCAACAGTTCGTTGATATGATGCTAAAGGACATCCCATGCACCGGTTCATTCATTGACGATGCGATCACTAGTGGAGCTACTGACAGTGATCACCTCACCCATTTGAGAATGATTTTTGAACGCATGAGGCTATATAATTA
>JAQIXQ010001742.1:0-13049 GCA_034700485.1 Pseudosinella alba | reverse complement strand
TAACACAATATCACAGTGATTATGCAGAACTTTTCATGCAGCTGTGCTATTTGAAGTTGTGTTTTTGCAATTTTTTTCTGCAATTGTACAATCTACTTTTCATCTAAAACTAATGCCGGGTAATAAATAGGTTAGGGCTGTGTGCTTAAACATATGAGCATTTATTTTTTTGTATAGCTTTTTCTAGGTAAAATCCCTTCTGGGTAAATTGAATCAAGCAAAAATTTACCAAGAGGGTTTTTCCAATGACAATGTGCAAAGAGGATATACATTTTGCTATGTAAATTTGATGATAATGATGTGAAAATCACAATCAAAAATGGATGGAAAGCAACATTGCATTGTTAACATGCTCACTCTGAGTACTCCTATGGTTGACTGTGAAGCATTGTTGGTGAGTTGAGATTGGGATTGAGCTTGAAAAGGAGATGTTTGGGATTATAATTTCAAACCCTCCAGACAATTGGTAGAATATTGTTATTACTTTAACAGTTACATTTTAATTTATGGTATTTGGAAATATTCAATTTCCATCATCGATGGTCGTCTTGATTCATGTAATGACGTCCAGTAAACTACAAAGTTAGTAATTAAATTTAACGTAAGCTTCCAGAATAATTAAGTCCGATTTAAAAAAAAATCTAAGATCATATAAATCTAAAACTTGTCTGATAATATGGAACTCACATCGATTGACTCCATATTGTCCCAGAGCTCGATTTAAGAATTCTACCTCATGTTCTGTTTTAATTGAGGCCAGTTTAAGATTGGCGTCTTCCCAAAAGGCCTTAGCTCATGTCCAATTCTTGAAAACTTACATGTTGAGTTATGAGCATATTAAAATGAAAGAGAAACACAGTGAATTATCTATTTTCTTATTTGTCAGTATTTGAAAATTTGTTAAACTTCCCAAAGTAACTAAGTAACATGGGGAAACAATAAGATTTATCAAGGAAGGGAGCTCTATCTGCAACCCGGGATTCAGATGGTATTTCAACGATTGATTCCTTCGTCAACCATTGCTCAAGTGGGCTGGATTACAGAGTCCGGTATTTTGGACAGGTGGATGAATATCATGAGAGTGGTTTCCAATAGTGGAGTGGCGGCTGGAGAAGGGATGTCAATTCAGGTATCAGATAATAATCCTGTCAGTGCTACGCTGGAGGGTAACGTCCTGGTTATATTCACAATTCTTGGGAATGGGTTGATTGTGGGTCTAGTTGTACTCGCTGGGGAGATACTTTCCCGAAACGTTCTGTTTCCCAGCCGAACTTATGTTGCCATCAGAACAAAGACAGCAAGAATACCTTTTGGGAATATATTTTTCAATCCACTAGTTTATACCACATTTTAAATAAATTTGCCACGCCGTACATTTCGTACTTTATTAAAGTTGTAAGCCAAATACATATTATTCTTATGATGTGAATATGCAATTAATTTCTATTTAAGCATCCAATTTGGCCAGAGCATCTTTGTAAAACATGCCAAATTCGTTGGCTCCTTTTCGATTCAGCTCCTCATATCCCCTCATTACCGACTTGCATTTCTCCAGATATGCTCGCGTCCTGGGGAAGTTGGCTAAGCCATGACAAGCTTCAATCGTGGCTAAGGATGTGGCATAGGAGAAATCCGCGATGGTTAGCTGGCTCCCAGCGATGAAACCTCCATCCTTCAGGAAGACTTCTACGAAACCCAGCATTTCATTCAGCTTGTCCAGCTTATGTTGATCAGCCCGTTTGTGGTGATTTTCGAACCGGGGATAGAGGGAAGCCGCATCAAAATATAGCCTCATATCCACCTTAGCTCGCTCCACAGGCTCCTTCGGATAAAGAGACTCATCCTTCCCATATTTAGTTTGGAAACGACAACTGCCCGACCCTCATAGATGGTAACATCATTTTCATGATCCACCAATGTTGGCACTGAGTGCTGGGGATTCATCTAAACATGTTAAAGACCATGAATCATTTAACGGTCCGCTTAAAATAGTTTCACATTTCATTACTTTGACTTACAGCAAGAAACTCCGGCGAGAACTGCTCTCCCTTGAAAAGGACGAGGAATTTAACATTTAGATCTAGATTAAGATGCTTAGCCAGGAGAAGGACCGTCCTTGACGGAGGACTTGTGATAATACAGGTCAATTCCCATTTCGACAGAGTTGTGGGGAAATGTCACAAGCAAGGAGGAATGTACTTTTCAAAAAGGTTATTTTAACGGATAGGAAGTCAAAATTATGTTTGTAGAATGGATTGATTGAATATGCTTGTCTTTATCCTTATGTTTCACGTTTGTGAAGTAAGCTCCTTTCTAATACTGGAATTGGGATGATGAAATCGACCCTTACCATTACATCGTTCATGGCACTCTCTGCAACTAATATAGCTTGGGTAGCATGGATGACCTTGAATATGAAAATGAAAGTGACAGATTGACAATCATCATCATCATCATCATCATCAATTCAACTCATGTAATGGTTCATGAGGAGATAAGTTGAGCTTGTCCTTGAGAATAGTCTGAATGTAAATGAAGCCACTTTCTGTAAATTTATTAATGATTCAATGTAATTTTCTGTGAGATTTGCGCAGGTAGACAAAAAGGGCTAAGTAGCCCTTTTTGTCTAGTACTTTCTTTGTGTTCAAGCTCAGATCATGACTAATTAGGAGATCAGGCTTTCAGTTCAGGTCAGACTCTTTTCAAGCTTTGGAAAGTCAGGCTTTCATCGGTCAATAAACATGAATAAGAACATGAAATCTTTGTCTGAAATATAATTTTATCAGGAAATCGTCATCGAATCATCATACGCATGTAAAATATGTGCACTGAATGGATAACCAATGCTACTCACAAATGATGTATCTTTTTTAGCCAAGCCAAGTTACGATTATATAAATAACTATAGCTATAGCGTAAATCCTGCCTTTGTCATTGTTGAGCATGTGTGCACATCAGATCATGTAACTTTGACTGTCAATGAATCAGCATCACATATAAATAGCACGCACATGAAGCTCGACAACATTTCCAGTTGTGTTGTGTTGTATTATAAATTGCATGTCATTTTTCTGGATTCGTAAGAATTACATTTTATCTGTAACTCCGGCTATACCTTATCATATTTTCACAAGAAGGGAGAGAAAAAGATAATATATGTTGGCTACAATAACTCTGCCAGTTATCACTCCAGTCATACATAGTCTTATGACCGCTACGCTACACTTAAGTTATTAGTCGCCCCAAATCTGATATTATATAATTATAAGAAAGTAAATGAGAAATATTCAGAAAGGGTATTAGAATAATGTAGAATGAAAACTGTTTTCATAATGTCTTAAGAATAAGATATATCATGGGACGCAATGCGTTAATGATATGTATAATATAATGCCCAATATTCTCTGGTTGCTCGAGTCAGGATATTAAAACAAGCATAATACACAAGCATTGAATTGCTGATATTCAGCATAGCTCATTGCCAAAGCAAAACAAGAGTAGGGCGGTGCCCTGATTATAGTTATTTGACTGGGCACATTTGTATTGTCAGTTTCATATTAAATCAGGCACTCCATCCGTACTGTTTTCGACAGGACTGTACTGTTTTCAAGGGTGTCTGTCCTCCCGAGACCTGTCCTGCTGAAGTGTCCTGTTTGCGCAAATTTTCAGGGAAATTATTTTTGTATGTTTTAATTATAAATGTTAGGCCCTAACTATTTCTTCCGTTCAGACATTTCAGCATTTGATGGTTTCAGCAAACAACAAAAGCTCATTAGCTTTGGTTTTGTAAGCTATTTAGAAACCTAGTCAAGGGAATGGTCTAAAAATATCGCATTTTTATAACAAGCACTAGATATAATTGGGGATTTTTTATGCAAACACTAGGTATAATCGGAAATTTTTGGAACAAGCACTAGTTATAATTGGAAATTTTTCAATGTCCTGTTTTCGCTGATTCAAAATATGGAGAGCCTGTATTAAATGTTACCTTTTAAATGTTTGAAACAAGTTTATTTTGAGTAAACTATTCATAAATTCGGAGTTAATTGTTTTTGAAGGAAATAGCCGATTACAAATATACCCTTAATAAAAATAAATGAACTGGACGGGTTGCTATTTCAAACCAGTCAGAAAATGACTAATAAAGTTGAGGAGGTCGGGGAGCTGAATAGGAGGATGGCTCAACTTCTAGGAAGAAAGGGAAAGGACACCGAAATGTGGATGAAGGACATCCCTCTCTATTTGCCGGAGGAGGTTAATAAATAATTTTCGTTAATATTTCATTATCATGGCTAGAGAAAAGGCATTTTTTAAAAATGTGAATAGCTTATTTCTCATCAAAGACTTCATTTAAAAAATAAAACTAATTTCATTGCAACATTTTTAATAGATCTGGGAAGCTGTTTTTGCTTATTTGACTGATGACAGGGACTTGTGGAACTGTTCCAGGGCATATCCCTTATTTGGGAGGATTCTCGAACCCCAAGTGGGTCCACTGATGTCAAATTATATATTTTATGAGGTGACTAGTGACTATATAATTCAGCTCATCTCTAAATTAAAAAAATGATAACTTGGACAGATAACTGGGGAAATATTTATGCTAATAATTTTCTTTCTTAACTTTTCTGTTTCTTTTAGTTTTTCCCTTACATCTACAAGCACCTTACCGGGAAGGAAATTTTGAAATGCCGGAGGGTCTCCAAAACTTGGAGTGCGGGGGTGGACAACTTATTCGAGAATCATAAGTCCCTCCGACCCCATCAAGATGGGGTAGGTGATCCGATTACCCAACCGTTTGTTACTCCAATGCAAGAAAAGGGACTCGGTCGGAAGTTCACGATCACTAATGGCTCCCATTTTTTTGGGTTTGGACGACGAAGGGCCCCACCGAAGCCAAGTGTTCTCAGCAGAATACGTGCGTCGGCACAGACACGAAACCCATTCATAGGACGGATCGTGACATTGGATTATTCCTTGCAACTTCCGGAATTGGAATTGCTTATGAAGAAATTTGGCCACCACATTTGGTATCTGACTATCACCATTTATGGCACTACCTTGGAACCAGGTCTCCTCAAGCTTGCCACAGTTGACCAAGCGCGACTTCTTCCCAATCTGCGGAGTCTTCGAATAGTTGGCTTCACCGACAATTCAATCCGCTTCAGACCAGATTCCGTGGAGCTCCTAACCCTCGCACCAACTCTGGAGACCCTTCAAATTGACAAGGCATTTTCCCTTCACCATGCCACACGAATGGCTGGGGCCCTACTTGCAAAATATCATCTCCAACTTGGGCGACTCCATGTAGGAGCCAAGGATTGGGAGGAGGTGGCTCATTTGGACTGGCCCAAATTAATGGAACTTCACGTGGATGAACTGGGTAGCTTCCAATCCATATTCCAAGCTAAAATTTCGAACCTGAGTAAGTTTGGATTCAAACCGGTTAGTAGATTTAACCGTAACGGAGGTCAACTGCTTGCCGGAGGTCATCTACTTGCAAATATCAACAAGCTATTTGAGTCCACTCGCTTATCGACGCTCCGATTCTCCTATGATGTTCCCGAAATGCTGAATGATATTCCGCGGACGGTGGAAGCCCATTCCCAATTGAAGACACTGGAGGTGGAACACTATCGCTATCCCTATATGGCCACCAGCTATGGCTTCCTGCTCAACTTTCCCTACTTCGAGAATCTACACATTTTCTGGAGGAAACATGAGACAGCCAAAGGGCATCGAGACCGATGTGACCCCGAAATCCAGCTAAGAGCAAAGGGGGACTATGATAGGGGATTTGATCTACCTAGAATGAAAAATGTCGAGGTGGAGATGGTTCAAGTCAACAAGTTTGTTTATCAAGGGGAAATGTACAAGTCAAATATTTGGGGACTGCTAACCCACCTCCAAGTGTTGACCTTTCAGGAGGATGTGTACACCAGGGAGAAATACGAGAGGTTCGTGAAATGGGAAGTAACTGAATAATAAAATTCATGCAACAGTTTACGAGCTTTCTTGAACGGATTATTTTAAGATTTAAATTGCAAAGTGAAAATATTGCAATGTATCGATATTGTTGGAGAATGTGAGCCCATCAATCACCCATAGTCCAGTAGACCTTGATATCAGCAAAAGATAATATCATTCAGCCCTGTAAATATGCTTAATACAATTTTCAAACAGTATGAAACAATAATGGAATTAAAAGTTATAAAGTACAACATTTATTTTGATATCTCATTCTTTTTCATAACAGAAACCGACTTGGCAGCGACAATTATAACTGATTTAAAACAATAAACAGTTTTTATTTATTCCTAACTAAATTAAATTCCTATTATGATAAGAGCAGGAAGAGCATTTCTTGGTAAATACTTCATCATTGGCACGCAAATACTATGCTACTGTGTCAACATGCTTCAGAAAATTATTACTCAATTTGTCACATTTTCGTATTTACTTTAGCAATAACTTTTCCTTACTAGAACTTGTCCGGAGCCAGTATCAAAAACATCTAAGTCATTTGCATTTGGTTTTGATTGGAATAAAATGCTTCCGCTTTGAATCCAAATTTCTGTCCAGTTAGTTTTGGAGATACCATTTAAAATAAAATAATATAATAACAGAGAGATGAACATATCAATGTTTTTGACGATTTTTCGCATCTTTCTGCTACTTCCCAATTGTCTGGGCCAGGCCCCGATCGAGCTTATATCGGATCAGAATCATCAGCTCATTTCTTCTACCAAGCAGAAATTATTTTCACTCTGGACTCCCCCAGACGCGTTGGATAATCTCGATATATTTATTTCGGCTGTAATTGCTAATGCACACTGCCTCGTTGTTATTACTGATTTTGTGGGAATCGACTTCAATCTCCAAGCCGTAACATCCCCAGTGATAATTAGAAAATTGCAAGTTAATGCTCTGGTGAAGCTAGGTTTGGATCCTACTAATGAAGATGAACCAGGCCTGATGAAACTTATCTGGGCCATGAAAGATGTAAACGAATCCACACCATTTGTCACTTCTTGTAGAGAAAGTATTGATACAAACGCTTACAACTGGATTAGCCCCCATCTCTGCGCCAAATTTAATTTCTTCAATTTGGTCCAGCAAAGTAGACGAACTCTTTCCACCATAATATTGAGCTATTTATATTACCATATGTAATATAAATATCGAGTGGGAAAATCCAAGTGCGAGTAGATATCCCCAACACCCAAACTTGTTGGCTTTCCCCTCCGATCGAACAGACACCGTGAGGAGACACTTGTCTCCAGTGCCATCCGTTCAAATTCTTCTCCGCAATTTGACTCTCTCATGAGAACGTCACTGAAGGCGCAGCAACTAATGATTCGTCACTGGGTTGGTGATTGCCCCATGTCAATAGAATATCGCACCCTCTATCATTCAATTTTCCTTAAATTATTTCTGGTAAACATATTGCCGGCGCCGCCAACTAAAGCGAATCTATTTAGCAACATTGCACAAGTGGGTCATGCAATTCAAATGGATCCCTACTTTGACTCCAAATCCTTCATAAGGAATATTGCAAGGACGAAAGAGGGCAGGGTGAACTGGAATGAAATGTCTACCGCAATTACTAGGTTTCAACATTGGATGATTTCCAAGGCGGATTTGAAAACCATTCTAATTAGCGCATATTCTTTAATAGACACATTTGGCGACGAAAAGTTTTACTTTACGGAGCATTTTGAAAATTGTGCCAATATGTTCAATGACGACGGGCATCTAGCATTGACGAAGGTCCAGAGAGAATTTCCAAAGCCAAATGAGCAGTTAGCCCATTTAATTGTCCATGTTTGGACAAGCATGATATGGAAGAACTACACATATGCTCTTTACCAAGGTTCCTGGTGTCAAAATGAGGAGATTGCACATAACCAACCTATTGAGGATCCCCTGCTCGCCAGTTTGCAGATTAGGCTGGAAGCGTTGGTTAGTTTCACTCCTGACCCGTCCTATTTACCCCTTTATATTCCCGACAAGTCTAATTCTCTCACGTTTGTTAGCTGTGGGGAACGAGAGATCCCATCCCTTCCGTTCCACGAGCTTACTAGCGCTTACGAAAGTGAGGTGTGGAGTTGTGTTGCCGTTTCATTCCCAATTGTGGCTCTGCTGATGCGGCTCATGGCTTCAAGAATTACGAAGGCTGAGGGGTCGCTCATAGACAATTTAATGTCACTGATGAAAGTATCGTTTGAACAAGGTGGTCCTTTTGGAACAGATCGACTACTTCAAACCTCGCCCATCCGAATGTTAGCAGGAAGCATCTTGTTAATTGGAATTGTACTTAGCAGTGGCTACAAGAACACGAATGTTTACAAGATGATGCTTCCCAGGAAATCGCCACCCTATGAGCAATTTCAAGAGCTCATAGACGATAATTTCACCATTTACACGAAAGCCGGATGGATAACTCTATTTGGTATTGAGGGAAGCCAACTTTATACTGAATTTCTTCCACACAGCGTAGTGGGTATCAAGAAGGGTCCAATTTCAAAGACCCTAGTCTCTTCACAAATATATGAAACCTTGGATAAGTTGAGACAACATGGAGGAGGAAGGGGCGACCTAAAAATTCTTGAATTGCTTAAAAATCATTCGCGCCTTTATCCCGTAGACTTTTTAAATAATTCTCTTGCCAATAGTAACTTCTCCTACCTAATTCAGCATAAAGGACTAACGTTCGATGAGGAATTTGACATGGTTTCTAAAATTGAGTCATCATACCGCATGATTGAGAATAACGCCATGTACAGGGTTCTACATGAGTGCAAAAGGACTGCATTAATTCTGCCTGCAGCAACATCCCACAGCTATGCTCGGGCAATAAGAATGGAGGACACCAAAGCGGTAAGTGTCGGGAAAGAAATTTATTCTCGACCCACGCTGGGATTCTACTTTTCAGGGATTCTCCCAATTACCATATTGAGGAGACTGGGAAAGTTCAGGGAAACGGGAATACTTGACCGGTGGATACATCTTATTTGGCTAGACGCAAAGTCTCATAAAGTTACTCAATCAGCGTCACATAGTCCAGCGCCGTCAAATCTAAATGGTAATGTGGTGGTCATATTTGTCGTCCTTGTCGCCGGTACTTTGCTAGCCATGCTTTGCTTCCTATTTGAAAACATTTCACCCGTGCTGATATATTTATGCTTGAAAGGAGTGAAGAAATTACCAACAACATGTACATAATTTTATTAGGTTCATTTACCGGAAGTTAACAACAGTTGAAACTGCAATTAATTGGTTGGGAAGTTTGTTGGTGTCCTGATCATTCACACGCGAATTGACTCTACTGGCTAGCGACCTTTTTGCATTTCTTTCATCATCTTGATCCGTCCCTCCTCGGTGCATACCGGCGCCTCCATATCTTTGCAAACCTTGTCATCGACCTTTTTGGCACCTGGATCAATTAAATAGGCATTAATGAAGTTATCGTATAGTTGCCATGGCAGAGATTCCTGTATTACATATTACATTGTACAACCAATCTAATCGATACTCACCGTCACAAGACACTTCGCACCTGTTGTCATACCAGGTAACGGTGCTGTTGGAACCCTCTGGTTGATTCTTTTCCCGACCGCAAACTTTCTCTGGGCGTTGGGCGCTGCACTTTTTGCGACATTCTGGTTTCCGCGGTTTTGTTCCTGGACAATTTTCAGAGGTAACCACCAGAATTAACGCCAATAACGCCACGAGGATAAAAACAAACAGCTTCATTTTTTTTTCAAAGAGAATCAGCAATTGCAATTTAAATAGTTTCTGAGAGAATTATCATGAATATGGAGTGGATCCGTCGGAGGGGTAGAAGTTGCTTTATTCAAATGTGCAATTCACACTGATGTGGCAAACAATAATAAATTCCTGTGCGTTGATTAGTAATCAGGAAATGATTTTAAGTCTATGTTAATAAAATATGCGTTGCATATTTTAGGTGTCCCAGAGGATATGAACTTGCGTCATCAGAGGCAGTAAATTCTATATTTACCTTGGGATTCCTTCCATATTTGTATGCTTAGGATAGAGGAAATTTGAGAAACAATCGTCAGCTCGATCACAAACGCCGCAACGGTATTCAGGATTCTACGAGGTTTTATTCCGCTTATTGTTTAGCTTTCTGAAGCCCGTCGCAAAGCGCATAGCGCATCGATCTTACACCATGAGGTAAATAGGTAGTAAATAGTTCATTTTCATTCATTCACAATCCGTAAATTATCACTGGCAACAGCAACCTTATATGACAAGGCATTTCAGCAATGCTGATGATCGATATTTTCAAGCCATAGTTGATTTCATGATACAAGTAAGCCCAAATGGGCTATAATGGGAATAAGTGAATACGTGTCAGTATTCAGCCCGACTTGCCAACAACAGTAATAATTCTGAGCTGTGAGTTGAGCATGCAAATAAACAGCCGAGCTTATGTAAACGTAAAAGTTTCTATGATAAAGCCGAGAATATGGTAAAGAGGAAGTAGAATGATAAGATAATGACAGGAATAAGTTGATTAGGGATTGGGATCATCGACTGATAAAGTGATAAGTATAGAAGAAAGGAATAAGAAGTAGGTGAAGGGCACTTTATTAAAATCGTACTCAAAATATATATTACACTATGATTAGGTAATCAATTTCTACTTAAGCATCCAGTTTGGCCAGTGCAAGCTTGTACATCCTGCCAAATTCGTCGGCACCCTTTTGATTCAGTTCGTCATATCCCTTCATCACAGACTTGCATTTGTCCAGATAGGCTCCCGTCTTGGGGAAGCTAGCCAAGCCATGACAAACTTCAATCGTGGCAAGGGACGTTGCAAAGGAGAAATCGGCGATGGTTAGCTGGCTTCCAGCAATGAAGCCTCCATCCTTCAGAAAGAGCTCCACGAAGCCCAGCATTTCATTAAGCTTGTCAAGCTTATGTTGGTCCACCTGTTCCTGGTGATTCTCGAACATGAAGGGGTACTGCAACCAAAAATAAATATAAGTAGTCTTACTGTCTTATTCAATCTTCTATAATCTGGTAAATTATGTAAAAATTAAATACGCAAGTCTCTCTGAACCGGGGGTAGAGCGACGCCGCATCAAAGTATAGCCGCATATCCACCTTGGCTCGCTGCTCAGGCTCCCTCGGATAAAGGGACTCATCCTGCCCATACTTTGTTTGGAGATAGACGACTATTGCCCGACCCTCATAGATGTTAACATCATTATCATGATCCACCAATGTTGGCACTGTGTGCTGCGGGTTTATCTAAACTACATTACAATTAACGATAAATTATTTAAAAGTCTCAGCTTAAAATATTTTCCCGCACCATTAATCTGACTTACAGCAAGAAACTCCGGTGTGAACTGTTCCCCCTTGAAAAGGTCGAGGAATTTAACATTTATATCTAGATTAAGATGTTTTGCCAGGAGAAGAACCGTCCTTGACGGAGGACTTGTGGGGTGGTAATACAGGTCAATTCCCATTTTAACAGAGTTGTGGGGAAATGTCACAAACAACAAGAACTTCCTTAATAACCTTTTTAAAAAAGGTTATTTTAATGGAAAGACAGTCAAAATTATTTTTGTATAAAGGTTAATTTGCCCTTATCCTTCTATTTGACGTTTGCTCTGGTTTAATTGGGATGATGAAATGACAACGTCAATATGGTCATATATGATATTCCTGCTCATTACCGCTGCTCTTGCTCTTACAATTACAACTTACTTGGCTCATGACACTCTCTGCAACTAATCTAGCATGGATTGCTGCATAATTGCATATGACCTTGAATATGAAAAGGAGAGATTACAGAAAGTGGCAGATTGGCAATCACCATCATCATAAATGAAGGAAAGTAGCATGGCCAGAGCCCAGTAATTCGGACTCATGTAATGGTTCACGAGGAGACTAAGCTGAACTTACCTATCCTTTAAAGGGGAGTCGCCTTGAAAACTAAATCAATTTCTGATATTTATTATTGAGATGGGACATTAATCATGTAATAAAATTCCTTGATATGATATTTGCATAGGGAAAAATTGACTACTTGATGCTCGGAAGGTGAGTCTCGGGGAAAATTTTTTAGTCGGTCTAAAAAAGCTTACCAGGTCCTTCAATCAATTCAAATGAAATGAAATGGAACATGAAATGGCTCGATAGCATTCTTTGTCTAAAATATTGTAATATTATCTTATCAGAGAGAGTAGACTCACATCATCATATCCATGTAATATCTATGCATTGAAAGAGTGACCACAACTCACTCGTAAATGACGATATGTAATGATGACGATGGCATAATATATTATGTTATTCAGACGACCCAATTGTACGAGTATATAAGTGACATGTAACTTTACTGGATTCGTTCGTAAGAATTACATTTTATCTATAACTTTTGCTATGTAATATTTCCACAGGAAGGGAGAGGAGAAGAAAATGTTTGCTGGCTACAAAGAGGATTCCTTACATCAATGCATTCATATGATATCCTTAAGTTATAAGTTTAACAAAATCTGACATGATATAATTATAAGAAATATATGACAAAATAGGCAGAAAAGAGTTGTTGATGCTTGCCTGACGTTATAAGATTAAGATATATCATCATGGGTGACTATATGACATGGAATGCAATGTGTGACTGACATGCATAATGCAATATGAAATACATAATATGAAATATTATATAATATTGCCTGGCTACTCGAGTCAGGATATTAAAACAAGCATATAAACTCACAGTATAGCTCGTTGCCGAAGCTAAACTAGAGTAGGGCGGTGCCTTGATTCTAGTTTGGACTGGACACTCTTCATCATATCAGTTTCATATTAAATGTTATTTTTTTTAAATTGGAATAAATTCATTTTGACTGAAAAAAATCCTAGTTTCGGGAATTTTATTGTGTTTGAAGCTAATTTTCAATTACAAATATACCCTTATGGTGGGTCGGTAATTAATCAATTAAAGAATTAAAAGCTTAATCACCGGTAGTAGGTTTTTAGAGAAAGATTTTTTATTTTATTTT
>JAQIXQ010001741.1:0-13051 GCA_034700485.1 Pseudosinella alba | reverse complement strand
GCGGGAAAACGGATATCACCATCGTTTTCAGCATGGTCGAATTAGTATAAATCCACTAATTTGGTTCCATTTGGGGCCTATCGATTCGCCGACCTTCCTTGTTAGTCCAATTCTGAAGGTTAAAATAACTTATCAGTCAAATGACGTCAAACTGATGATAAGCAATAAAAAATCCTTACAAATGTTCTCTCTTATCATCGTAACACAACATTAAAAATTTCTTGAAAATAAATTACAATGGACCTGCAGTTATTCCCTTTAGCTTGTTTTTGTAATCACACAAGAGGCAAATGAAGGATGCTAGTTTTAAGTCAGCTATCTCAATCAGAACTAGTCTCGGGGAGTGGAGGTTAATTAATTTTTGGATTAGCGCATGGACAAAAGCGGCTCCCTCTCGCTGTCTGATCACCCATAGAAAGTCTGAGTGAAAGGCATCCACGCTTTCTCCGTGCTTGTTTATGAACGCTTTTACACTGGTGTCCAGAATGAGATTGATCCTGCATGGAGTGAAAGTGAAATGTCTTTATCAAAGTTGCTCCATTCATTTGAACTTAGCATTTTAAGAGCAATAATGGATGGAACGTTTTGGTAAAGATTTTTTAAAACTATTTCACGTTCATCTTGCGAAAATAATAGGTTACTTCTGGTGGTGGATTTCTGATGATCGCAATGATAATATGTCAATGCTGAAAGTTGAAATCGGAGACTATGCGGAGATTAATGTTAATCTGTAAACTTGATAATTTCATTTTTTAATATGACACCATGGCAGACATGTGTTGCGATAAGACTCTGATGATAATGTAACAATGGTGTGTTATATGGAAGGTAAAAAGAGATGTTGGGCGCCTTAGAAATGGTAAACGAGAAAGTAATGTTCGGGGAGTTAGATTCGGAATTGGTTATGTTTAAATATATTAACTAATGTATTTATTCACGGAAACTAAATACTACGGAGAGGAACATATAAGTATGAATGATGCATCATATCCTAACCTAGCCTGATCCTTATAATTACGTAGCATAGTGGAAGCCTGGGAATCCTCCCGGCCTGCTTGGAATCCTCCAGCAATCAGTTCTAGAGAATCCTCTCTGAACTGACTCCAAAGTCATAGTAATATGCCTAGTTAACTAACCTAGGTTCTATTTATACCCTCGGTGAAGCCGAGGAGGAATAGTAAAACTAAATGTTCACTGCACCACACGTGCAGTGACATTGACCTTAAGACTACGACGGAAAGTTACTTATCTATCTAAATCTACATAATTAGCTTATCTATATATATATACCTTACAATAAGATCACTTTAACGCAAAAACAATACGATCAACAAATTGTGGTTAATTAAGAGTATCCATTAATCACGTTGCTGTCGAGTGCTAGTGAATGAATGAAATGGCTGTTGCGATGTAAATGCCAACGATGCACGAGTTTTATCAGAGTTAATTACGTTCTCCCGAATGTCCTAACTTCAGAGTGACACAGGTCAAATGCAAACTAAACGATACAAAACTCGCAAGTAGATAAGGTGAGAGCCCCTCTCCAGCATGGTATTTGGTCAGACCAGATCTTCATTCTTAACTAAAACGGTCCATTTTAGAATTTTCTTGATTTGACAAGGAAGGTGTACAATTAGAAAAAGATTTGTAAGGTTGAATAAACAGATATAATGGAATTTCACCTATTCCCTATCGAGGTAAGACTTGTATCTTATATTTCACTTACAATTGACGAGCTGAGCGAAAGAATCATGATAACGCCAAAATTCGTTACTAAGTCCCATAGCGTTAACATAGCTTTTGAACTTAACGACCATTTCTTATCATGATTCTTCTGCTCATCGCGTCAATTAGCTCAACTTAATCGATATTATATCATCCAGCTCTAAATTGTATCTTTGAATATCGAAACATGATCTAACGGATTTCATTTATTTTAATTCTTAGTCATGTCATGGGATATGATTGTCCTGGAGCTGGACAATTTCGAAGATGCCATGAATTTATATAACGCATTTTCAGAGTTGCAAGCCGAGGGATACCTATTCAAAACGAGACAAATTTGGCTGTTTGGGAAGGTTAGTAACCACAGCTATGTTTTTTTTTGCAAATGCATATCATTTTTTTTAAATATTCCGTAATACCCATATCATATAATAATACTTAAACAACTCTTGCAAGGTAATCCCACATATCCTCCAACAGTTAAAATATGACTGTTTGACCAAGGTGGGTTACCTATGATATACTATTTGTGGATTGCTTGTTTCTTGCGAATAGTAGACATTATATTATAAATAAAAATTTGAATAATAAAGCGAATGGATTTTTAACTGGAGATGGTTTTGTTTGCTTGGACATGCAGATATTTTTACAGCATTGACTTGTGATAATCTTCAAACTCTAAACAAGGCCGACGTTTTAACTACATCAGCTTAGAGGACGAACGATATTATTAACAAATTAACATATTATATTGGAGATGAATATGGGAGGTGAAAGGGTGATAAAATTATGAATTTATCAAACCGACAATTAAACTGAAATGCCGACAAGTCGAGAGCCGCCGAGAAGATAAGGTAAACCCTCGTTAATGATGCTGCAATGATCACGCAAATGGAATTTATTGCAGCGACGACAACCGAAAGTGATTTTTGGGTATAAACAATGTCCCACATTTGCACTTCGCAGCAGCCTTTCGTCAGCCCACTGTACAAACGTTTGTGGTATGATAAACGTAATATGACAGACATGTGTTTCGATAAGACTCTGACAGAGTCACTCCGTCGATGAGAACACTTACACAACAAATTGTGATTGGGATTGATAAGATATGATGTATGCATTAATCAAGCTGCTGTCGAGTGCTACGGTAACGAATGTTATTTTTTTTTTGGGGGGGGGGGGGAGGGGGTTAATGCCAATGACGCACGAACGAGCTTTATCAAATTTAATCACGTTCTCCTGCATGTCCCAACTTCAGAATGACGCAAATATACAGAGCCCAAGCCCGCAAGTTACCCATGTGTGCCCTTCTCCGGCATGGTTGTGGATCAGTCCAGATCGAATATTCATCTATAACTAAAACCATTTGAGAATTTTCCTGCTTTGATTTACAAAGAAGGTGTACATGTAGAACTGTGCAATTTAAGAAAAAAGACTTTTACCGGTGAACGAGAAGTTATAATGGCATTTGAAATATTCCCTCTCGAGGTAAGGCTTGTATCTTATATATTTTGCTTTGATCCACGTTAAATTAAAAAATAATTTGACATGATCCTACGGATTTCAATTATTTTATTTTTAAGATATGGGATATGATTGTTCTGGAGCTGGAAAAATTCGAAGATGTGCTGAACATATATAACGCATTCCCAGAGTTGCAAGCCGATGGAGTCCTGTTCAAAACGCGGCAAATTTGGCTGTTTGAGAAAGTTGGTAACCGTAGTAATGCAAATATTTAAAAAAAAAATATTCCGTAATGTCCATTAAAATACTTTTTGCTTTTTTAAGGTAATCCCACACATCCTCCAACAGTTGGACAAAGATGACTTCCTTTCCTGTCGTCAAGTATGTAGGGAGTGGTCACAGAAAGTGGATAATTTCCTGGAAAACCACCCCACGCGAAGAGCCTACAACCATCAAGGAAGGGACAATGGAGGTGAGATGATTTGGGAAGCCTCATCTAACTACTACACTTTATCCGAGCTCCTCGAATTGAATGTCGTCAGTGGATCTGCATCCTTGAGAAAATTCTCCCAAGCGATGATCCAACATCCCCCCACCCGAAACCCTTTCATCGGAAGAGGCTTGAAGATAATCCCGGAGTACAACTTCCGAGAGCGTCAAGACGCACCCGACCAATACTGGACCAAAGTATCCCAGCTACTTGAGAGGTTTGGGGAACACATCTGGTTCCTTAAGATATCACTCTCGTACTATTCGGATGATCAAGAACCCTGCGATCCCCTGATGCGAATCCTTCCACTCCTTCCAAACCTTAAGGGATTGTCAATGTCCATTAACTCATGTGACTGGTATACGCCTAACTGCGGGCACAATGAGGAAACTCCCATCCCGAAACTTCCTCAACTAGAAACGTTGGAGATGGATTGCTCAATCACGCCGGAATTCATGGATTATGTGGGGACCCCACATGCCTTCTCCAATTTGAGGAAACTGTCCCTGAGCATTTATCATGTGGAGTGGTGGAAGGGCCACTTCAACAATTTGTCAAGACTTACTGAATTGACTATCCAGGATGTTGATTATGAATCCAATGAGGAGATTAGCGATTTATTACTATCCCTTAAAACCCCAGAATTGTTTGAGCTTAAAATTGTCAACCAACGTTATAAATATAAGGTTGCTGGAGCCGGAATTTCTTCCGGGTTGAGGCATTTTCCAAAGCTAAGCATTTTAGAGTTATCCATAAACTATTTCCCTTGGTTGGAAGGTCAATCCGGAGAAGTAGGTAAAGATATTACATCTGTCAAGTCATTAATCTTGCACGATTTTTGGGGTGGTAAGAAAGGGATAAGCCTCGGGTTTCTTGGAGGATTTCCATGCATAGAGTTTGTGAAGTTGTATGGTTCTGGGGCGGGGGAAGGTTTTGAAAAGGATGTTATTGTTGATAGGGACATTTGGTCGGTGAAATGCCCGAAATTAAAAGAAATCACTGTAGTGGATGAGAATAGATGTAGTAGGGCCATTAGTTGTAGCCGAACTAAATATGACTACTTAAATAACTTTGGGACTATTCCCGGTTCAACTATTCAATAAAAATATGTCGGAAAAAGTTGCTAATCTTGCAAAATGTCACGAAGGCCTGGGTAAATTTAAATAAATGAAATTAATATTTAAAATAATCAACAAACAGGAAAGCGGATGATTTTTTTACCTGGAGAGTATTTTTTGATTGGGCTTGTCCTTGACACATTTCTGACGTAAAGTCAATTCAATTATCAATTTCCTTTAATGGCTAAAAGATTACCATGCTAAACCTTTCATATTACTTTCGTTGTAATTCCACTTCAGTTGATACACCCTCGTCTGAACTGAGAAATGAGCCAGTTGTTCCTGTCAATTCAAAACGCTTTGAGAGATCTGATACGTTTAAAACGGTACTTGAGAAAAGTAAAGTGTTGATTTAAAATTGACTCGATTTTTCCTAGTCCCACGTAGATACTTCGCTGTACTATTAGCTTGATTGTTTTCAGAAGGTTAAAAGAATGTATCAGTCATCCAGCGACAAACTGACGATAGGTATTGGCATTGGCTAGAGAATAATATCCCATACAAATTTTCCTTGTAACCAGCCCCACACGATAATTTCTTGGAAATAAATCAAAATGTTATTCTGTGTGAACCCGCTCTTTTCTAATTGGCTTGTTTTTAATTTGTGGCTTCTTTTTGTTAGAGCGACTTCATATAACCATTCATGGTGGTCTGCTCAAACACCAGCCATAAATTTATATGGGACGGGGTGGTGCACGCCTCCTTCCCCACTGGCGTCACTCGGTAGACGTCAAAGGAGGGACACCGCCGGTGGAAATGAAACGAATGGAAAGGATAACATTACCAGCAATACTGACCCCACAACAGTTAAGCCAGATAGAGAGCGTGGATACGGGCGGATCAAAGAAGTTCTTGGCTTGCCAACTTATCCCGACAATGACACCTCCTGGTTGGTGGAGCCCAACTACCCCCAACTCACTTCCCTAATTTCGGATCTAATCCCCTCCTGCACAATCTACTTCGTCGGGGAATACGACAACCAGAATCCTCCTCTCTTCCGCCTATTCTACAATTTGTGCTCCGTCCTGGGTGGGCCAAACTGCATCCAGTTGATAACAACGGAAGAACTGGATCAATACAATTGGGCGTGGACAGACTTCAACTTCCAGCGGGTCCCTCCCCTCTACATCAAGATGAGGAATGGGACCTTCTGGGACTGGCTCCACTTTCGCTACAACTCCCAATACAATTTCGAAATAGCTGACGCAAGGAAGGATCTGGATTGGGCTTATTACAAATTATTCGGCATCCAAAAATTTCGGCAGGACTGCCTCGTCCTAGTTCGATCCACGGAGATGCTGTACAAGCGATACTTGGCTGGTGGACAAGGAGACTTCCTCACCCTGAAAAAGTACGGCCGGATCAGTCCCCACTTCATCTTCATCCACACAAAGGAGGGCTGCAACCAGGAATACGATTACGAGCTACAACGCTACTCAAACAAGAGCTGTACTTTTTATCACTTGCCATATACTTACGACGTTAGTGCGTCCAGATCCATCACAATCATGATAAATCAATATGAACGCAGTGGGGAAATTGCTTCTTACCTCCACCACAATACATACAGGTGGATAAATGTCAGCTTGGTGGAGGATTTTTCGAAGGGGAACGTGGAACGTATTTGGAAGAAGCTTCAGTGGAACTTGAAAATACGCCTGTATGGCCCACATGAACCAAAATCAATTCAATCCATCCAGTCCAGGATCTGTGGAGGCACTCCATTGGTCAGATATTATGAAGGTAGTAACCACCACAGGCATCTTGGACAATATCGCATTTGGGATCCTCCGGAGGAATGCGCTTTCGAAACGATATTGGCAAAATATGCGGATATCCACCTGGAAAATGATACGAGGATCTTGAATCATTATGAGATTTCTAGGATTTGGCCAATCCCGATGGAATATGAGGATGTGGATCGGCCAGAATCTTCAACGGATGGGGGAGGGAAAGGGGGCAAGGTGTACATCCCAGCCACGGGTCACTATCAAGGCTTCAGCTTTGCCATCTACATTGACCGGAAATTGATACGAGCTGAGTTTGAGTTGATGAGGTTGCTAAAGCCGTTCGGGATGTATGTCTGGGTAGCCTTTATAGTCTCCGTAGTTGTCTTATATTTGGCGATGAGGAAAGCATCTAGGGAGTCATTCGATCTATTCTGGTTACTGGCGGTCCTCGTGGAGCAGGGACAGCTCCACAGAAGCTTGCTGAGCTCCGTGGGTGTCTTGATTCTTGCCTTGGTATGGCTGATTACGACAATCCCAATAAGGCAGAATTACACAGGAAAAATGTTCTCAGCGATCACAGCGGAAAAGGTTCCGGAAACCCCGAGGGACTTCAACGAGCTGATGGAACGGCCTTATGTCAACCGTTTCAGCATCTTCGTCCCCGAGGAGCAGCTGGATGAGCTGTTCACAGAGAGTGCGGCGGAGAACCTCACCTCCAAATTCCTCAGGGCTGTCCGAAGTCTAAATAATGCAATGCTGATGGAAATCATCAGGATGAGATATGAGCGGAGTTGGGATCCGGAAGAGGTCCACCCTCGAATTGCATTCATTTCATATAGCCATCCCCACAAGCTTGTATATGGGGGTGGAAATGGTCAGGGGATGAAGAGCTGGACAGCACCCCCATCATATCAGACCCTCCTCCTCACATATGGGCAGAGGGCGAGAGTGAGGAATCCCCATCGGATTTGCAAGCGCCTGTGGATCTACCAAGGGAAGAGAAACTTCTTCACGGAGCTGTTCGCCAAAGGGATGGGGGCTTTGACGGAGTCAGGGATCTACAATTGGTGGGAGCTTCAGTTCTGCAGGATTGTCGAAACTGAGGCGCTGAGGAAGGTGGGGGGAATGATAAATGAGACGGAGTCGTGGAATTATCATGCAGCGGCTTGCAGTGCCTATGTTGGGAATCCACCGAAGATCGTTACGTTTGAAAGGGCTGGGGTCAAGTCTTTTGGGGTGATATGGGTCATGTTCGGTTTCGGGATGATTATTTGCATTTGTGGATATGCGAAGGAGGTGGTCAGGGTTGATATTCCGGGGAGAGTCCCGCGTTGCATAAGTTGCGCAGTTGACAAGGATATAAATGATAAACGGATGAGAAGGAAAGTTTGATGTTAGGCAATTATATAATATTTAGTGTAGTGGAAAGTAGTTATTTAGTTGATTGAGATGTAAAATGCTAACGTAAAAATAAAACTAAATATATTGGAATCATTATTATGTAAAATAGTGGGAAATCCATAGTCATAAATAATGAAATGAATGCCCAATAAAATAATTTACCACATGGACCATTTGATTTCTTTCTCTCGTGGTTTATTTGAATTTAGGTTGTGTATGTTATGTGATAATAATGTTTGTCAAACTATATTGCGAACTCGTACAACACAATTTAAGCAAGCAAACAAGGAAGCAGTATAGTGCAAACGAAGCCAACCGAAAAATAAATTCTCAATGTCAACATTAAAATTACGGGATTTCCAATGCACGAGTTTACTTTCGTCAATCCAATGCACGAGGTCAATCAAAGTCGTCGGAAAGTTTACCTTTCTACTCGGTGTTAATGTAGTTTGCCAGGATGAGAGATAAGCCGGATTCAGTCATTGAAAAGTTCTGTTATTTGCTTGCTTTTTAATTGCTTAACTTCGAGCATGATGTGTGTCAGTTGTGGTGATGGATGGTATCTACATTTCAAGCGTTTTGTTTTTTTACATGGACTGAAAAATGGGCTTGCCAAATATGTTTTAGCATTGCCATCAATCACAAATGCTCTCCGTTTTGTTCCAAATAAAAACATTATCTCAATCCATCACTAACTCAAAATAATAGCCTCCACACTTGAGCTTATTTTGTCATCGTACATTGGATTGCGTCGTTCATGGTTGGTAATATCAGTTGAAAAATTAGATGAAACGGTCAATCCGATGTTTGACATCAGATCTACAACAACTCAACTTCAACCCTTAATTCAGTTCGTTTTTTTTCTCTGAGATTATTCAACGGAAATCAAATCGACTTACAAATCTGCAAAGTGTGACAAGTTCTCGCTACAATGGATAAACCCATGAGAGTGGGTGACACTGGAGGTAATTCAAGCTAAATTAATTATCAAATGTTAATAAACTTAAAGGTTGTTATTTAAGGGACTATTATGAGAATTTGGTACTTCAATTCAAAGTTAAACAATGTTAATGAAATTGGTTCTATTTATTCTCAGGTTGCCCCATCAACAAAATTGCGTTCATCCTTGTGGAGGATGCAATCATTCAGGATGACTGGTCCAAATTGGCAACTGGGCTGGATCTTCCCTCCTTGAAAATCAAGGAACTTCGAAATGACAGGCTGGTTAATAAGATAACATTCTCGGACGTAATTGGAGACATACTGGAGAGATGGGTGACCATGTCAGGAAGCAATGCAACGCTGGAAACTCTGCTAGAGGTCATTGAGGACAAATGTGGAGCAACTGGAGTTGGTGGTAAGTTCATACTTCAATTTTTTTTATAAACGGTTCTTCAAACTCTTTTTGCTTTTGCTTTTGGCATGGCATGGCATGCTTTTCATGTTTTCAGTTTCATCAAACATCGGAAATGTGCATAATTGGTTAAGCATGTGCAATATTAAATGTAAACTTCTGGGCTAGTGGTAGTGGAACATTATTAGTGGCAGGCACATTCTCTGACTGGTTTATATTCAGCAAGTACACATGTTAACCGAGTATGGTCTCTTAATTCTTTTACTGTGAGGATTTGAGTTGAGCTTGTGAGTGGTTTGTTGGCTCATAAACTATAAACGAATGAATAATGCCGTAAATGTTCACAGCAGCAATCACTAATAATTGACATGGGTACCTATATTTTATGTACGTATGTGCTCGGCGATGAGATAATAGTTATATTTTGACAAGACAATTCAATTAAATCATTCCCATATTTACTCCCTCATGACATGCCATTTTTGGTAATGTCAGTGAGGCTTTGAGTATGCATTCAAGGTTAAAACATTCAAGTATTATTTTATTTTTAAAGTAATTGTTAATCACTTACTGAATTTATGGCATGTAGGGGGGGGGGGGGGTTTTTTTAATTCATAATTTATTAGATAATTTTTGCAAATTCTCGAATACGAAAATTTGGGAATTTTCAAACCAAAAACCCAAAACGGGTACAAGTCTCATTTGGTGGAGCTATGTATGTAGTAAACACAAGATTTAGCCAAATGGCTCAATCTGTCTTAACATTATTTTGTTTTGAAATGTTTTCTTTATTCAAATTGCCGTTATGACCAAAGTTAAACGAGTTGCACCATTGAGATTGTGCAATACGGCAATCGATATAGGATGATTTATTTTACAACATGCGATCATCAACATTGTGATTGTCAAATTATTCTAGAGACTATGGCTAACAGTATAGAATTGGACTATATTGTTATTTTTTTTCTCCACAAAATGGTTCCCTGTCAAATATCTCAGATGTTGCATCAGCATAACTAATTCAATCATTAGGCCCATTACGCCCCACAATCTCCTCCACAATAACCCATACATAAATTTAATTAGTATGTCTTCAAATCCCCCCTGTGAAGCGGAATCGGAAGGTTTCTAGTCTGTCTGTTTCTGAGTTGAACGAATCCTCATAAACTTTTAGATTTTAGGAGAAATAACTATATCACTGGGTTAATCTAAATCCCCAGAAAGTTAGTTAACTTCCCATTTCCGGGGAACATAGAGACAAAGACCAATCTTCTCCATTTCTTCTAATCTTCTCTCATTCCGCTCTTAAGCACAATTTACTTATTGTTTGGACATCCCCCTTTTACTTTCATGCTAGCCATGATTATCATTGTAATTACATGAGGAACCTGAAGAGGAATCTATTTTGCCCCATATTTAGCATTTTTATAAATTCAGGAATATGCATTCTCTGGGTAACTTGTCTCTTCATACGCTTATATACTATTTTATGATAATATACGGAACTGGGTTTCCTTCTTCAGGGTCATTTGCATTAGCATTATCGAATTATTGACCCTCTGTCATTTGCCTTTAACTTGCTCTGCTGATGTGTAATCAATTGCACCGATCATCAATTGTTGTGATGGGGTTACGGAGTACAATGAGATGATGCCGAAAAGATGGGAATTTAAACTCCGCTCTACTTTCAATCCATCATTTCATCGATCAATCGTTATCAACTTAATTTCTACTTGAGGTTTGTGGAAAGGGCCAAATGCCGCATTAAGAATGAATAGGTAGTTAAACTTCTTTTCAGACACAGTATGTTTAGAATCTTGTCTCTCGTGTGGTTTTGCAAAGCAATTTCTCCTTAATTTTCAACTGAAATTTTGTTGAATCATCCGTGTTATTTATTTAGCATTTATTCTTCGGACTTCTATTTTTAGTGCCCTTCGCAGGCAGTTTCATAACAAGAAAAGATTAAATGAGCATGTAAAAAACATTTTTACCCCAAAAGGACAGTATTAGGCTCAAGAATATGCACATAAAACGTGCGATACTCTACTTGGCATAACTCTATGCGAAATTTATAGACTAAGCTACTCTTCATCAAATTTATCCCTCATGCAGCATCCATCATAAATTTTGATTCATAATTTCACTTGCAGCATTACGCTTTAGGCTTTTAATCTTTCCATTTTTACAGATAGATTTTCATAGCTTACATTCAAAATGCTGCTTGCGATTGAGAATGTTCAATATTTTGCTTTTCCAGAAAAGCTTCGGCTTGAATTCAATTTGCCGTGCAGGTGCGCCGACTTGACCACCCTCGAATGGAACGACCTCAGCCCCCTTTTCCAAGCAAGGGTAACCGAAAATGCATTAAAATTCTATCCGTACCCCGAAATCAACGAATATTTACCGGAAACGAAGGGAACAGCTCTTGTGAATCTAATGACTGGAAAGCACCCCCGACTTTTCAAGGACACACTTCCACCTCTACTTAGCTACTACGTCAACCGGACCGTCATCACCAGGAATATCATCTCGGCCAAAATTTTCGAACAGGACCTACCCGACATTTTCCTCATCACCGGAATGGATCAGTACGAGTTGAGTGAGCTGGCACAGAATAAATTGACCAGTACTTCCAATGAACAAATCGGCGGGACAATTTCTGCAAAATTCATAATCCTGGACCAACAACGTCATTTCGAGAGAATCTGTGCAAGGACCAAACAACCTGTTCATTTACTTCACCAGGGGGATGATGGGAAGCTGCGATGGATACGATCCAAACGAGGAATAGAGACTTTACACAAGTTCTTGGACATGGAACAGGATGAAATAGTTGAAGAATCACTATGCAAATATTTGGAATCACGTGGAATGCCAGTCTGCATCTCGGATAGTCCCGGAATGGGGAAATCCGCCCTGCTTGCTCAGGTCGGAAGACACTTGGAAAAAATGTATCCGGACAGGGCCGTATTCTTCATTGTACTGAGCGAATTCATCAAGCAGATCAAGCAACTGGATTCCAAGGGGATGGACAGGAAGACATCGGTTGAAAAGATTCTTCAAGACACCACCTGCGGGAACAAATTTGATGAAATCGTTCTCAAGGGAAAATTGGCATCTGGCAAGAAAATCGAAATGGAGCTGCTGCTCGACGGATTTGATGAAATCGATTCGAATGACATTAAATTGGCACATGAATTTTTGGATATTATCATCACTTCCTACTCGTCTCTACGGCTTTGGGTTACGTCACGCCCCCATTTTCTGGAGGATCTCGAAGGAACTTTGAATGTACTTGGCTTCAAAATCAAAGCATTCACCGACGAGGATCAAGTACGGTTCCTAACTTCCTTCTGGACACGAGAGGAGAACACGGCTGATCCAGAAAAGCTAAACGAATTTGCAAAGGAATGCCTGGAGGATTTGAAATGCTCCATCAACACTGCCGACCAAGACCTTGCCGGGATCCCCTTGCAATGCCTGCTGATTGGGGAGGTTTTTGAGGACGAGGCAGCGGAGTTCGCTCATCCCAATAGTCGTGCCGCATTTGCTCCTCTACTTGAAATCAACTCCATCACAAACTTGTACCAGCTGCTGATTAAGAAGAAACTTGAGAAATATGAATTGATTTTCAAGGATTCTGAATTTGATCGAGCTACAATCATGGATATGCACGTGAGGCTGAGCCTGGCACTAATCTTCTCTGAACAGTTTCTTGACTTGGAACATCTTCATCTGGAGGAAGTCTTGAAGATTGGAATTTTGGAAG
>JAQIXQ010001740.1:0-12996 GCA_034700485.1 Pseudosinella alba | reverse complement strand
AGGCAGCGGGATCGCATGCTTGATTGTAGAACTTGCCACACATTTTGTCATTATTTGAGGCAAAGCCGCTATCACAGATGCAGTTGTTTGTCCCGTCTTCGCCGTTGTTGCAGTTCATGAAGGGACCCAGACATTCCGGGGCTCCCCAAGGTGGGTTGGCGATGCATGATCCTGTCAAAAATTGGTAAATTAATTAACCGGTATTTTAAATATTTATCAAACTTAAAATTAGTTAGACTAATTTTAATTACACATGCCGATTTTGTAATGTGCAATTCATGTCAATTCATGTAAATGCAATTAAAGTATAAATTGTAAGAACGGTGCTAGCAAGGTAATTCAGGACTTTAACTTTGCATGGTGATATTTGGAGACATCCCATCAGGACATGATATAAGTCCTGTCTTTCAAAGAACATGAAATGAACGCAGATATGCCAGTTAAAATTACAATTCAATATTGGCCTTTGTCCGAACCACTCGACACGTGGTGGTGGTGATGTAAGATATTTTCCTTTAAATGATACGGATTCACCTATTCAGATCGAGTGCTAACTAGTTGATGATTGATGACATTTGAACATATGAGTACACATATATGGTGATTTTCTGCAGTAGCCTACTGTTTATTTCCTCTCGGCTTAAAACATGATTGTGAACTTCTGTCACATAATATAATCAATCATCATAAAGTCACCTATCCTGTCAAATGGTGGTGTAATCAATCTGCCACCGACATAAACCTCACTCACCACTGTGATCGTGACATTCGGTATTGACCTCGAAAATTAATGGCGTTCTTTTCTTCGTTAATCTCCTCCTCCAACCGCATATGAGTCACTTCCGGTTTCGACTCTTAATTGTTTCATAACCGGTTCAGTTAACAGAAAATACAGAAATCTAAGCAATGCTTGACAACAAAATTTCGGCTTTTAAAAATTGGCTTCACCACGTGCATGCCATGCCGTACCAGCACATGCTAAATTTTTATTGGCTTAGAGAGTCTACTGAATCAAAGTAGGAGGAGCTACAACTTCTGCTGGTGAAACATGCATCGATCATTCTTGATGTAAGAATTACTTATTATTTTATGACCACAATCACGTAACAACTTTTCTTGAAATTTTTCATCATTGCAACAGTATCATCAGCATGGGGAAATTGATGTAAATTGAGTGAGTGTAAAACCTTGAAACTAAATATATTTAGACGACGGTACTATTTTCGTTTCTCCAATTCACTCGGTTTATTTGACGAATCCAGGAAGGTTCACCTTACATAAGTCAGCATTAAGTTACTTCCGATTTTTTTAAAAACAGATACGTGACAATTATATCCAGCTAGGTTAATAGCAATCATATATTATTTTGTCCGGTCTCTATCTTTTCAAGTGCCTATATAAATTTTTATGGAATGATAATGTCTCTAGATAAAGCGATACTCGTCAGCTACATGTTCTTTTATACAAGGAGTTATTGCAGATTTATTATAAATATAAATTATTCCCACCTCGTCAACAGAACAAAGAAGTGAAGTGGAAGCAGTAAATAAATACATATATATTGCATATTTAGGAAAACAATATAAACTCAGATTTTGCACGATTTGCTTTCAATCTGTTTTTTTTTCAATTTCAATTTGGTTTTTACTACTTTAATCCATTCCATAGATACGTACCAGTAAAAATGAAGAATTTTCTTGAATATTATGTTCTTGTAATTTTCTTTTTAATAAAAGTGTCCACTCCTCAAGGTCTGCATACTCATTATTATTTTAAAATTATCATAGTGTAGTCATATCATGGTTGTCAAATATTACATTTACAGGTAGCTGCCCCCAAGGATGGACAAAGTGGCTGGATGAGAAGTGCTACCTACTGGTATCCAGCTTTTCTAATTATCAGGAGGCAAAACTAGCTTGTGCCTCACGCGGAGGGTTGCTCGCCAATCTGAAAGCGGAGGAGCTGCAGACATTCATTAGTGACTATGCATTCAACATATCCGCCATCGACATTGGCGTCTGGATTGGGGGGACAAGGGTCCGGGATACCGAATTCCAATGGGAGGATGGAGCCCAGTTCAGTTATACCAACTGGGCCGCCGGTAGCCCAGCGTCCACTGGGAGCGGAACGGATTGTGTGATGATGAGGTCAGCATTTTCTAATTCGGAAGTGAAAGTCCAAGGGACATGGACGGATGAGGCGTGCTCCAGTCAGAATTTCTTTGTATGCGAAAGGGTTCCCACATGGACTCTGGATGAGGTTTTGGTTGTCCTGATTGAAACAAGACAGAGACTGGGTGAAACTGAAATGAAGCTGGAGGAAACCACAAGAAAGCTGGAGGAAACCACAGGGAAGCTGGAGGAAACCACAAGGAAGCTGGAGGAAACCACAGGGAAGCTGGAGGAAACCACAAGGAAGCTGGAGGAAACCACCGGGAAGCTGGAGAATCTTGCCAATAACCCTGGTACTATTGCTGGATAAATATTGATAACTCTAAAATCATTGACTTTTGCTCAATGTGTTAATGAATTATTTTTAGTTCCAATTGGCTACATATACACTCAGCTCCCCGGAAAGCCTGAACCAAGCCAAATATGGCCCGTTGTGCAATGGAAAGATGTCACGGCCGAATACGCTGGGAAGTTCTTCAGGGCACTAGGTGGAGGCTCCGCCGGATTTGGGGAAACGCAAAACGCAGATTCGCCCAGGCTTACATCAGTTCGAGTTCATGATACATGGTCCTATGGAAATAATCCTATAAGCATTCCAGCAGGAAGTTGGTCCAGCGAGTGTCTTTCTGGTGATAAAGGGTTGTCTGGCGAAAATCTGGCCCTTGATTTCCTTGTATCTAATCCTGAGAACAGGCCAATTAATATGGGTATAAAAATGTGGGCTCGTGTGGATGTGGAATAGAAGCACTGGTATCCGACGACACGGGTGGAAAATCTTCTGTCGAGTCTGAACCGTCCCGCTAGCTGGCCGTTAAATGTTCCAATAAACGTTACATACTTAGTGTCCCAAAATATAAGCAAATTTGAATTTTTCCCGACCCGTCCCGCTAGCGTGACTAGCAGGCTAGGGAAGATTTTCCCTCCGTGTCCGATGAACTAGTCAATTTGACAATAAATAGGCATTACTTTGGAAAACATTACGTAGAGATAATGATTTCGCAATAAATGCACCAGGAATGTAACCAAGAAATATGTTATGCATATTAATTACTTATTTTATAGCCATAATTCTTTAGCTGAATCTTCATGTCGCTAAAAGCAGTAAAAACAGGGGGGAAATCCTCCCGGACTACCCGAGATACCCACAATGCAGACTCACCTAGACTGACATCGGTTAGAATGCAACAGACCGGAGCGTGTTGGAATGACCCCATAGGAATTACAGCTGGAAGTTGGTCCAATGATAAATTAACAAAATACATTTCTTGATCCTCCCAAAATCAGAAATTGCATACAGTAAATTGTCCTGAACGGTCTCCCCGCCATTTATCAGGCTAAATATAGGTCGCCACTTCCAACTCAGGGAGTGACTAAACAAGTCCATTATTCAAATCGTATCATAATTCAAGGTGTAATTTACTATGTACATATTCATCTTGCATGCGACCCTGATCTTTCACTAGAAAAGACGCAAGACCCCCACGTAGCATGGTTTACTTTAAATAACCTACCTATGATTGAATTTAACAATGACCGAATTACATTTCTGGTTCCAGCCATTGTCAGGTAAAGCATTCTAGTTCTAATAAATAAAATTACCAGTCATGCTAATGGCATTTCAGATTGCTTTTAGGGCTCAACAACCACGAGATCGTTGAGCTGGATACTTGGTATTGTGCAAGTAAGATATCAATCATAAATCAAGGCACAATCGCGTTTCATGTAACGTGGACCAAAAAAATTAAATTGAATTTTGTACGCGTATAATGGACTGTGGACTGGTGGAATAAAATTTAAGAAAGAAAAATGTGCATAGATAACGGGACAATCTACTTTTGTAGTCTGTAATAGGACAGAGTTTATATATCCACCATATCTATTTCTGTAATAGGACAGAAATAGATATGGTGGATATATAAACTCTGTTCAAATATATAGGTAGTAAACACTTTTCATTCAATGCGATTAATAATGTCAAGAGGTCCCCTCTCCTTCACAGCTAACCAATGTGAAATTATTTGGAAGAAACTTCTTAATAATTGTAAATTATGACTATGTCTGTGGTGTAATACGCCAATATAATTTGGGTTCTACATGACAATAAACACGTATTATTATTACTATTAATGTGAAGGCACTACAGCTTTCTAGCAAGTAAATTACGGGAGGAAATGAAGCTTAAGCTGAAAGTGGAGTTGACCATATCAGGCAATATTAGCATAGTTTTTTTACATTACATGTTTGAATGAAAAATCCAAAAATTAGGAGTTATCAAGCTTTCTTTTCCATAACTCTAGTGCTGACTCGTCCGAAATGCTACTTCTATATGCCTTGGTCTGAAATTGGAAATCTTCGGCACCGTTCTCGGAAACCAAGCTGGTTTGCTAAAGAGATTTACACGACTTAAATTATAACTTAGAAAATTCCATATTTTAGCAAAAATTTGTTTCTATTTTGAGTTGAGGCTGCTGCGGAGACCAAAACAAGCTCGATAACTACCTACTCATTTCTCCATTCTCCAAGCTCACTGCCATGCTATTTATGTCCAAACCCCTTTTATTTTCAAAAAACATCACTCATATAAACTAATCTCATACACTATTATTGTGGACATGGAGAACTCTCTAGTGAAACGGATAGGAACTAAATCCTTGATAGACGCTACATTAAAGTATGCACAATGTAGTTAGTTTTAGTTGCAACCAACTAGTTCTGCAAGAATATAAAGTAACGTCTAAAATTGATTTATTGTTTTTATCACAGTTTTTATTCTGGCATTGTATGTCACATTTTTCATTGTAGCAATTTTCTCATTTTTATTTCTACACTGTTTCTAAAATCCAATTTGTTTATTCGTACAATTTTTCACTTGTCAGTTTTTATCCTGACAAGTTACAAGTGACAAGAAGTTTTGACAACGTCCAAAAACCGCTTGTTAATTTATTATTGCATGTAAGATTATTATCGGGCGATGTTTTGTCCCAGTATTGTGTGATATAACACTATCATCTCCTCTAAGGATAAGCCCCATAAATTACATTTCTACTTATCTGTCTTTTTTTCCCTATAGCTGCAATTTAGTGTTAAATAGTGTTTGGGGCAATAAGAGATATTTTTTACAGAGGCAAGTGGATTGGGGTTAGACTATATTTGTAGACGGAGAAAGTAACAATATTTCATAAGGTTCATAAATATATTCGAAAAATGTCTTTTATGAAAAAAATGATCAACATAAAATCTGATCCAACAAAAGATTAGGCCTTCACAGTTAATCAAAAATCATTTCTTTAAATTTAAGACTGCATAGGCACAATGTGGCAACCGTGGCACGGCCATGCAATTTTTGTTATAGTGAGAGAATTGCATTTCATTTAGCCATTTCCCTTGGATGACATTTTTAAAGGCTTAACTTGTATGAACTCATGAACATTGGAAGCAAACATCCATTAGGTCGGCCCATTCGCAGTGAAATGGTCATAAAAATAAATGAAAAGTATCTGCTTTACTGTTACTGTTGCTGTTGCCGAAAGCTATTTTCATTTCATGTCATGAATGGGTGAATTGCGCACTAATTTGTCTTATTAAGACTCGCAAGTTCAGCTCAACTCAATGGACCAAGACCAAGCCATGCCTAATCGGAACTAAACCCCAAAAAAAAGGATTTCACAAATTTCAAGGGATTAGCGAAAATTAAGTTAAATCAACAATATACAATGTGATTTTTAAACCACAAAAGTTTTGAGATGTAAGGAAGCCCACTGACACAGTTAGGTAAATTGATAGAAAAAAAATATTCTCTTTAAGTAATGCATCCCCAATAAACCCCATCTAAACCACCATCCGACTGCTCCCACCAAAACGTGGAGTACTTACAATCCCGCTGCTGTCGAAACTATTTCCTGGGCTTTTAGATGATCCCCCAACTCCCGCAGATGGAACATTGGATCCCGCTAAACTGGGATTACTTCCAGCACTCAACGTATTTGAGCGACGACTCCCAAATCTATAAAACCTGGACTGAGGATGAATCGGTCTATCGGCCATATCTACTAGTTTTGGGTTTGCTGGGTTGGGATCGGTTCTTCCTAATCCTGCGTCCTTGGCATGGAGGGAGTGGATGAGATTTTGAATTCGAGCGTCAATCTGGGCTGGATTGCTGAACATCAAATGCTATGTTGGTCCAGGAATTATGTGGGGATTATTAAAGCCATTCGCCCATCTAACTCGGGTGACCTAAATGAAGGCCAATGTTTTAATAAAATGGTTATCCAGATTGAGTTCATAGACGAATTTTTTCAATGCTTATACGAGTATAATTTAAATAAACGATACAGACACTTACCGGTGAATCGGAAATTGATAATTTGCCATCATGCACCCGAACAGCTCTAGCCAGCACATCCCTTACTGAGAGGAAGATGAGGAAAGTTGGCAAAACGTTAAGGACTCTCATTTCCCCTAAAAAGCCAGAGAGTTTACAATGAAAAACGAAATGAACTTCCTCAGTGTCGAGTCAAAAAGAAATAAAGCTTCATTTGATTACGAGTTTGGTGCAAATTAGGATTATTCTCCGGTCCGTAGATTCATACATGCTTGGTTGTGATTAAAGTGAATGACCTGCTCTGACAGGAATGACGGATTTTAACAGAAAGCACACAAGTCAATAGACAAGTTGTGAATGAAAAGTAGGGACGGAGGAAATTATCTGGTAAGGAAATTGAGCCAAACGGGTCTATGATACAATTTATCTTCCCGTATCTTCTTTGACCTGAAACATGATCATCACTGGTCATGGTAAAGTAAATTGATTTATTGATACTTCCCGTTAATTGTGAATCCAGAAGTTAAATTAGTTTCTGCTCGTGACTGCCACATGTCATTGACACAAGCAAGTATTTAAAATAGATAATGAAAAGGAAAGTATATTGTTTGTATACAATGAATAATGAACCGGACAACGACCTTGTGAACGATCGTTGCATGCATATGAAATGAGTCACAGTAGTTGTAGTTATCATGCAATTAATTTCAAACAACCACAGGCTCAGTTACATTCATCCACATTAGCAATGTTAGCACATTCACTATGCAAACAAAGCTGAATTAATGATATTTACTCCATGACATTACTAAATATGCACCATGATTATTCATGATCATGATTTTCTGCATACATGACGACTGCTCAAATTACTAATTCCTGTCCAAGCTGCATTACAAGAGGTCGGCATCTTTTTGTGACTTTAGTTCCTATTAGTTAACTAATAATGTCATGATAAAGAATTAATATATAACATCATCATACTTGGTCTCACTCAACATGCATGTCAGTTCGTTTGGTAAATGAAGACTTGTGGATATTGTAATTAAAAAAATAGTTTGTAATCTTTTCCAGGCATTTTTTTTTGCATGCATGTGGCACACTTTGGCAGTTGGTAATGTCATGGCCCAAATCTCTATAAAAAAAATCCACCTATATGACATTCATATATTGCACATTTCCATCATTTTGTTATGCTTTAGCATGCCTCGTCATCGTTGTCATTTCTCAGAGGCTATTCAATGAGTTTGAGTTGGCTCTGTGGCCATAAAGAAAACTTACAATTACCTAATGATATGCAGTGTGGTATCAGTATTATGTATTATGTATGATTAATATCTATATAAACTTTCTTATATACGCCATGAATAAAGCATGCGCAATAGAAGAGCTATGCCAACTTTATCCTCCCCAATCACATTATATGACATGAACAGTTTTCCGTATTACTTTTGTCAGTTGTCGTGTTGGGATATGAGCATATGTTGGAATGGGAAAGCAAGAGTAGCAACATTTAATAATCCCAAACATAACCCAACTTACTATTTGAGGAAGATGATGCCTCTCAATGAGAGTAAGTAGCATAAGTTCATACATTCAAACATGTACCGATATGAGGAAGGGAGATAATATGGCTTGTGATATTTTATAATGCTCATACTAATATTAAGTTATAATAATTTTGATTCATGGATAGAAAAGAAAATGATGTTGATCATATTATCCATGCAAGCGTGTTTCTCATATCACATAATAATATTCTATTTAGCGGAGGCATAAGCGGAGGTTTAACCTTTTGGCAACGCACACATCCTACAATACAGCCACATATAATTCATTCAATCAAAATCAAGCCCGGCTCATGCTCTTGCTCATATATTTGACGATCGCTCACAGTAGCTCAAGCAAAGAGATGGACAATTTTGTGAGAAGTCGAGAGGACAAGCACGAGTCGATAACGTGAGCTAAACCTGCTGATTATAGATTATGAACTCATCATGAGTGAGAGTCAAACATTTCTTTTAGCATTTATTATTTTTTTATAATATTTAAAATTTACGCACCGATCATATAAACAATAGATAATTTACCATTAATATTAAAGTACTTTACCATTGCCTAAATTAGTGACTGCGTCGCAATATAATGAAACAACAGGTTGTATTTTAGCAGGTGCCTACAATGTGATGTGATGCAACTTGTTTTCTCCTGGTAAGTAAATACTGAATGAAGCGTAAAAATGGATGGGCTTCCTTTCCCAATGTGCTGCTGCTCATATAACCTTATTCAGGATGGGATCACGGGGTAAGTTAACAGTGTTAATATTTAATATATAAGCTCAATAATTTTTACTAAATTATGCTTAATGAAATATAAGTGTTTCTGTGTCTGACTGAAATGAAATAGGCAAAGTTTAAGCGTTTCAGAATAATACTTTATATGTGCTAAAGGAGTCGACGAGACAGCTACTGGAGAGCAACATGGATTTATTTAAATGTCATGCTGGGAGCCATTCCACCAAATGCAATCAGGAACTGTGGATTAATTTGTGTAGATATCCGTACAAATTTTGAAGGTGGAATATTTACTCTGAAAAGTAATTTAAATTACTCGAAAATCATTAAATTCATTCCTAATACAAATTATTATGATAAAATGATTTCTCACAAACATGTGGAGCTGGGGAACCGCTGCGGGGAAAGCGGCGAGAATGAAAATTCCAGAGCACTCTATTTTGTTTAAACATCACCAGTAACTATGGGAAATTAATATAAGCAAAATGTAAGTCTTACCTGGTTAAAGATCACAATCACACGGAGAGCCGAGGTTTCCCCAATGCCAAACATGTACTATATGTCACAGTGTATCATTAACGTTTGCTTTCAATTTCAAAAGCAAAAATAAAAGATATTAAAGAACGTGATTTTAAATATTTTTCAGAAATACTTGGATGTCTTTCTACGATGGTGCTGTAACCGAGACTGTTACTGTTATTGCTAAAATGGATTGTCGCGACTTCATACATTCCGTCAGTTGCCTGTCGCTTTCACCAAAATTGGAGAAACGTCTAATCTAAATATGTATGAAAGAGGGGCCATTTTTTAGGGTATAGGACCATATTAAAATGGTAGACATTTTGAAATAACGATTATTAATGTTTATTATAATTAAAATAATACAAAATGCCAAAATGAAAAAAAATGGTAATATGTAGGCGACGCTAACTTTGCTTGTAAACATTGTTAAAATAGCCCTGAAAAGTGTTTGTGATAAAAGGTAAATTGTCGGAGTTTAAACTGTACTATAAAAAAATGTAATACACCTTTAATTGATCCTAAATTACATTATTTTTATACTCTGACGTTTTTCAGCAGTTCTTTAAATCTATCACTTCTCGCTTGTCATATTTCTTAAGTATGACGTTTTTATCGGATTTATAACAACATAAAATATCCCAGTTGTCTTGACAGCCTACTATTGCCTCCTTCGTAGCTAAATCAAACTGATAATAACTCAACTCATACAAGTTCAAAATTTATATAAATACAACTAAAGTTTGGTGTTTGTTTTGAAATATAAAAATAATAATTAGATAAATGGTGACCTCCCAATCATCATGTTTTTATTTTTTTAAAGTTTTGTTTAATCCATAATTTCTCTTAAACTCTTCCAGATAAAATATACATCTCAATAGTGAGGGAAAGGACGGATGAATCATTTCCTTATGGACCAAAATCAAAATATGGAATGCGAGCCGACTATTATTGCCGAAAAGTAAGGAAAAAATATTGTGAAAAGTTGCCTCTTAGACAACATTTATAAAATTTATACAAATCAGGAATGTGCTAGAATAATTAATAAACGTACATTGGTTTATTATATGTGGTGCCTATAGATACTTATAAAATTATTTAATAGAAAATTAATAGAGTTTACTATACCTCTCTATCTCTGAATTTAAAATTCATTTGTTAGATATCGCTACGGAAGTTAAAAAAACAACGAAGGTTTTTAAACTAATTATTTTTATTCTGACATTTAGTATATTGTCATATTTTAAACTTTGGTATTTAAAAAAAAAGGATTTTGAACATTTTACATTTTTCTATTGCTATATTACGGAAAGTATTTTGCTCCAGATTTCTGAAAATGACATTGCGTTTAAAGACGTCATACTTAATACATCCGATAGTTTTTTTTGTTGGCAAGATTGAGCTGAGTAACGAAAATCGTAGAATTAACATGAGCTTACAAATTCTACTGTAAATGAGGCAATTTCTTTTTTTAAATAGTAAATAGATTATTAGCATAATAATTATGAGCTCAAGAAAAACAAGTCAGATAAATTTATATTTAATGAAATGTCAAGGTACAAAAAATATGATGGGAGTAAAAAATGTTATTGTGACAAATATTTCTCATCAGTATAAATTTTTTTCATTCTACCAAATTTGTCGTTATAATTTTTGTTCTGATAATTTATATAAAATAATATATTTATTTTTACTCAGGCAAATATCCCAAATTATATTTTTAATCTTAAAATTTATCTCGAATAATATTTTATACCGTCAACTTATCTAAAAAAATATTTGTGTTCTGAAAATTTAATCTCAGATAAAATATTATTTCGCTAATTTACGTTGGCTGTCGTATATATGCTGAAAATTTATCATGAATAATATTTTTGATTGCAATTTATCTCCAATCCAATCATGCTTCTACTCATTCAATTTACCTTTGAAAAATAATTTTGTTCTGAAAATTAGTCTCGGATAAACGTTTTATGCTGACAATTTATTTCGAATAGTTTTTTGATTCCGACAGTTTGCCTCCGCTAATATTTCATATTTTTATTCGGAGAATTCATCTCACAGCATGATTTTGTTCTTACGATTTATCTCAACTAACTTATTAACTCTGACAATACGTGTGAAATAATATTTTTATTTGATCCATAAAATATGCAGAAATAATAACAGTTGTCGTTGATTATAATGTTTGTACCTTTCTACTTGGAAAGATAGAAAAGTTAGTGTAAGGTAATCTGACTATTAGCTGAATGGGTCTGAATGAGGATATCTTTTCTCAGAGTGTTTACTTGTTATTAAATATTATGTATCTGAAATCAGTTTTCTCGTCTCTGTAAATGTTTTTGAATACAATACATATCATATAAGAGTTTATCTGCACGATATGATGTTATCTTAAATCGCATGTTCTCTTCTACAATCTTTTAAAGGATTTTGTATTCGAGTGGCTTTTCACAATTTAAAAAAAAACTTTTTAAACAGTGTAAATTATTGCATTAATTACCAATTTTCATCGTTTTCTTTCGTAATGTTTTCTACACTGTCTCTCTATTTAAATAAAAATATCCAACATAGAAAATGTGTTTATTAAGATCTGCTGAATTGCTATTAACTGATTGTGATAGAGGAAAACTCAACCGCCATACGCTTAAACTTTATATCAAACTAACAAAAGGTTGGTGTTTGTTTTGTAATTTAAAAAGGGTCTTACGCTTATCGTTAGATTCACGCAAAATATAATTAGCTAAATGGAATCATCTGCTCTATCATATTTCTATTTGTTTATAAAGCTTTGTCTAATTCAAAAATTATGTATTACTCTTCCAGATCAAATCTCAATCTCATTTGTGATGGGAAGGGCGGAATATTAAATACGAGCGGGATATTTTTGCTGAAAAGTTAGAAAAAAAATTGATTGTCAAGATTTGCTGACTGTTAATTGCGTCTGGGGGAATGCGAGATATTATTGAGGAAGAGTTGTAATTTAATATATTTCATTGAAGGAAAATTTCATGGGAGCAGCCATGAAGCCGGAAGCCAAAAATGACAATAGGTTCAAAAAATTCACAAATCGTGAATGTCCTGAACTATTAATTAAAAGTTACACTCGTTTTTTTTAAAAAATGGGTGCGTATATTTATAAAATAATTTAATAGAAAATTAGCACAATTTCATTCCCAACTTCATATTCCTTTTTTAGTTAACGGTAAGTTAAGTAAAAAACGGCGTTTCTTTTATTGTATAACTTGGAGCGTGTGATGTCAACGGTCAAGGTCAATTTTTTTAAAAATGACACCATATGGCAAATAGTATATCATTCGAAAGCACTTCTCATGCTGATTCTAAATATGCAAATTTCATCGAAATCGGTTAGATCGTTATTAAGAAAATCGCCCGTAAAGGTTTCAAATATTTAACATCGGAGTCTTAAACTTACAGTGGTATCGTTTTCATAAGTTGAGAAAGAGGTTGAATTAAAAAAAAATCCTTTTTCAGTAATCAATAGATATGGGAAAATTTGAATGAGAGGTCAAGTTCGAAGATGGGCAATATATTGATAATGGGAAATTGGTCAAAGTTCAATGTCAATATTTCTTCATATTACAACAAATATGGCAAACAGCATATCGCTCGAAAGAGCTTCTCTTGCCGATTCTAAATATATATATTTCATTGTGATCGGCTACACCGT
>JAQIXQ010001739.1:0-13067 GCA_034700485.1 Pseudosinella alba | reverse complement strand
AATGCTGAAACAACTTCCTGGCGAAATCACATCATACAACAGCACCGATACAGTTGCAAACTGCGAAACGGAAGAAGAACGTCAATTATGTCCGATGGAATTCTTAAATTCCTTAACTCCGTCAGGGATGCCACCCCATACTCTCAACTTGAAGGTGGGCTGCTGTGTGATGCTTCTACGTAATATAAATCCCCAAAATGGACTTTGCAATGGAACAAGACTTATTGTAGAAAAAATGGACCCAAATCTAATCCACTGCAAAATATTCAGCGGTGACAAGAAAGGGGAACGAGTTTTCATCCCACGCCTAAGGATGGACACAAATGACAAAGAAGTTCCGTTCACATTAGAGCGCAAGCAATTCCCATTGAGGTTGGCCTATTCTATGACAATCACCAAATCACAGGGGTAGACTTTTGAGAAGATCGGCGTCTACTTACCACAGCCAGTCTTCACTCATGGCCAATTATACACCGCAATGTCACGAGTCAAGAGTAAAGAGGGATTGAGCATGCAGATTGAAGCAGGCCAAAATCAGGGGAAAATCTTCAAGAATAATGAAAAGATTTATACGTACAATTGCGTTTTTTATAAAATCCTTTAATTGAGATAAATGTAGGGCAGGAAAATCGAAAGAAGAATCAGTAAGAGGTAGACAATCATCGTGATTGTTTAGCTAATGTAAGTATTATACCTATTATTTTCAAAAATGTGGCGCTTCACTGTAAATTGTGAACTATAAATCGCTGAAATCATAGGTTTGTTGGTCCTGTACTAGATTACACAATTTGGAGAAGGAGGATCAAAGCGTGGGAAAGGAATAACTTATAAAAGAAAAATCAGGAGAAGCTAGACAATCATCGTGATTGTTTAGCTAATGTAAGTATAAAACTTATAATTTTCAAAATGTGGACATTCACTATTTATTGTGAATTATAAATCGCTGAAATCATAGGTTTGTTGGTCCTGCACTAGATTTCGCAAGTTGGAGAAGGAGAATCAAGGAGTGAGATCGGAAAGTTTTGGAAGAAAGGAAATCAAACTGAAAACAGGATGTTCATTCCAACAGAAAATCCCGTACTAGAACAAGTAGAAGAGCAATCCTACGTACGGCTTGATGAAGAGGAACTCGGTGACCAGTTTGCAACGGTCGGAGGCGATCCCAGAGTCGGTCTCATCCGAGATGCGGATTGGGGTCGATGGGCCAGAACTGGCAGAGATGCAAAATTAAACATGAACAAATGAATCAAAATCAAGATAGATTTGCAATTGAATTTTTTAATCATTTAACTGTAAATCATAATAAATATGTTCCAAAAATCAAATATAGAAATACAGACTTTTCATTTAATAGTTACGCGAACCCCAAAGTTTAGAATCTCTTCCCAAAATACAGATTTCAATGTCATAATTTTTGGGGAAAACTGTTGCAATTTCTAAAATTAATGGTCTGCAAGGATGAATGACGGCTCAAAATGACGGAAAATAAGTAACGATTCGAATGGTGCATAAATTATGGACGCGAACCCCTAGGTTTAGAATCTCTGCTCAAAATACTGATGTACAAAATACCCATACGGAGTATGCTTAAAAGCTAGTATTTGTAAACAAAACAAAGGGAGATCAATTTCAAGTTAGAATTTTTTGGAGATAAGTGAATCCGAATTTTAATAAGAATTAATTGCTAATTTTAGTATCGTTCGATAGCCAAGAACTTGCTTTTCATTTTTAATTAAAAGTTGATTTTAATTGAGGTTTTGAAATTAGAAAAAAAGTAGTTAATTAAGTTAAATTCCTGGAAAAGTTAAATAGGTCTTTGATTAAGATTTATGTTGTTAGAATGATTGATTAATAAAGACAGTTAAATCAATTAGTGATTGGAATTTTTCCTGGTTGTTGATTTGACGGCAGTCATTCTTGTTAGCTCATATCATTAGTTGTTAGCCTGAACATTCTTTTGTGGAGACTACGGAGTCGTTGTTCCTTGGAGTAGTGATTTAAGTGACCTAGCGCCTTGAGCAGCAACACTCATTATCCTTCAAATGAAAGAATTTTTGCCGATTCAGCCTAACAGCACAAAACGGTCTGCGCAAACACCCATGTATGTCAAGATAAACTTAAGCCTCAACATTTTCAATGAAGTCCTCAAATGAAATGCTGCTTCTTTGTAGAGTAAAATGGCCATATTTCGTAAAATAGTATTACGGGACCAATCTGTCTTCAAGGAAGGGGAACATATCATCTGAAACTTAAACTGACTCATCATCTCACAAATGTTACTTCGCTATATTATCGTACTATTGCCTCCCAATATAAATGTCCCTGCTAAAATTCACTCCTTCATCTTCCTGTTCACTCCGTCTTTGTACTTCCTCACATATCAAATGTTTCTCCATTCTTGCTAGCCTTAAGCCTTCTCATTCAAGTCTGTCCTGTCTCCATCATATGTCATGGTTAAATGTTGTGATACTTAATGCCAGTAGATACTGTTCTAATAATGAATTATATTTATGTCTTCCTTATTACCTATTACACATAAACAGTATTGATCTCAGCTTAACGCTATATAATGTTGAAAAACTGATACCTATTGGTAATATTATATTATCCATATTCTGAAAGAACTTATTTTGGGGGCGTTGGGATAAGTGCTTATTATTCCATTATGTATTTCTGTGTTAGTAAAATTGTTTGATTAGCAATTATTATATACAGGCTATGTTTGATATTTTGTCGGACGAATGTGTGTTTTTCTATCTCTCAGGCTATATCTCGTATTCGTCATGCTATCCTCCTCACAATCTTGTTCCTTTTCTTGGATTTCCTCCTCCTCAACCTCAGGCCCTTTGCATGCTATTGGCTCTGGACTTTCTATCCTGTCGACTTCATCCTTTTCCTTACTATTTTGTTGTGATAGATTTTTAGTTTGTAACCAATGTCAAGTGTACTAGGATCAATGAATGGTCTTAACTTTTCCACATGTGCTCTTTCATGATATGATCTTGTTTTCGTCGTCATCTCCATTTCATAATTTAATTCTGACTTGGCTGTGATGGTTTATGGTCCATAATATAACTTTTGCATTTTGGTCGGTCTCCCTTTCTTGCTTATGAAGCGTCGTAATAAAACTTTATCGCAATTTCATATTCGATGTCACGTCTCGTTTTGTTGTAATGCTCTGCCTGCTTACGCTGACTTATGTCAATTTCTATTTGGGCCAGCTCACGTGCTATCGCGAGTTTCTCCACCCATTCATCTATTAATACGAATTTGGACGAGTCTATTCCTAATTGAGAGGGCAAACTAATTTCCCTTCCGTGATTCAAGTAAAAAGGAGTATCCTGTTGACTTTTTAACTGTGGTATTTATCGAATGTTGGATGTATGGTAGATAATTATCCCTATCATTACATTTCGAATTGTTGAACATGCGTAACCTTTCGTTTAGTATTCCATGTCGCCTTTCTACTTTCCTTTGGCATTGCCATTGATAGCTTGTTGATTTGTTATGTTGGATTCCTAAACTCTTGAATGCTGTCTGCATTAGTTATGATGTAAAATTTGTTCCTAAATCACTTTGGACTATTCTAGGTCTTCCGAATGGCAGAATTAATTTTTGGATTAAAAATTCGGCAATCTTGTCACTTGTCACGTCCGATACTGCTTCCATAATTTAATATCGAGAATATGCATCTGTTATTGTGATTGCATATTTCTTCCCTCTTTTCGTTCTCGGGTAGGGACCTGCTACGTCTAACACGATTGTGTGAAAACAATAACGGCATATCGCAAATTCCCTTGTGGCATTTGCCGTATTGCTTTTGCCTTTTCACATTCTGTACCACTAACTACTCCCCCTAGAGGTGTACTGTGACTTATTGGCAAGGAGTCCTGAAAATTCTTCGAAGTGTGTTGGCAGGATCAGTAGGACCTGACGGCGGTTCCTGGGATGGGCAACGGTTGGTCCCCCTGATAGTGAAGCTGGTGGTTCCTGGTTGGTGACAATTGGCTGAGTCCGTTTCCAAAGCTGGCCTGGGTTGGGAGGTTAATTTGCCCTAAACTTCTTGGTTCCATGTGGGAGTAACGCAAGCGGGAGCTTGGATGTGCAGCTTGTGCTCACGTGCTGGTTTACTAGGGTCGGTAACTCTGCGGAGGCTCATGGGATCGGCAATTCAGACTGATGACTGGCTCTGGCCTTGAATCCCGTGTGGACGTCAGGAGAAGGAGCTTTTCCAACCAGTCTTGTTCAACTCGTCTCCAAGATGCATGGAGAAGAATACACTCCACACTACAACTTATGACCATCTATAAGCCAAACGATCACTGTCACGGTATACTCTCTAGTGGTACTCCGCTTCGTAATATCTCCTCAAATTCTTAGATTTTAGTTATATAGATTTAGCCTTTAATACGGCCTTTTTACAGGAGAGCATTAGAAATAAAATAATTGATTTGTCAACCATATGGACTGTATAATGATGATAAATTGGTCCAATAAATACATCCATACATACATACATACATACATACTACTAATTACATAATTGGAAATGTGTCTCCTCATCCCATTCCAATGATATCTCGAAGAAATTGTAGAATAGGTTTTAAAAATGCCCGGATGTGATGATAGTGGACTGTCGTGAGCCTCGTAAATGATGTTCTGTCACAAGCTCCTAGGTATGTATGGTAATGAATGTGAAATTGTCGGTGGCTTATATACTAGTATTCCATCCTCTACCTTTAAATGTTTGTTCCTTCTGTTTTTTTATCCCCTCTGTGAATTCCTGAATAATGTCTAGTATTTCACCATCAGCCGGTTGTGCGCCTTTGAATGTTTCGGAAATCGCAACTATAGGAATTTCTTTTATGTTTTCGTTATTAATGCCTTCTTCTTCTGACGGATCCACAGGTGCTCGGGACAAGCAATCTGGAATATGATGAGCTGCTCCTTTTATATGCTTACGCTAACACCGATGATGTTATGTGTTTGAAGATAAAGCAACATCCTTGTCAGTTTAGGCGACAGGTGTTCATTCCTAGCATTTTTATACAAATGACATGCGCGGAATGATCAGTATGCACTAAGATTGCTTCACTCTAGATTATGTGACGGAGTTTTTTCAGACAAAAGACTTTACCTAGTAATTCTAACTCTGTGGTGTTGTAGTTCTTTTCACTCTTGTTGAGCGACCTTGATACAAAACTTATTGGGTGTTCTATTCCGTCCTCGCCTATTTGGGTTAATACCCCACCAAGACCTTCAGTTGACGCATCCGTCTATAAAGTAAATGTTGTCCGGATATTGGGTGAGCTAGTGTGGGTGCTGAAACAAATGCATTTTTAAGCTTGTTGACATGCTTCAGTCAATTCAAATGGCTTTTCTTTGCTTAAAAGTGCATGGATTGGTTGAGAAATACTTGCATAATTTTGTAAAAACCTACGGTAGTAAGAAAAAGTGCCTAATATTTGTTGTACTCCCTTTCTTGTTTTGGTCGGTGCCATTTTGGTAATTCCCTCAACTTGTGCCTGTTCCAATCGTAAACACTTTCCTAATAAAAATTTATCCTAGCACTTTTGCTTCTTTTTCTAAAAAATAGCATTTTGATGGTTTCAGTTTTAGGTTAAAATCTCGAAGCTTTTCAAAAAATTTCCGTAAATGATCCAGGTGAGAGTCTGTGTCTTTTGTGCCACAGGTTAAGGCATCGATGTATGAAGACAATATGTCGGGATCTAACCCGCTAAGTACAATAGACATTAGTTTGCTGAAAGCTGATGGACAGTTCTTAAGACCGAAGCACATAACATTAAATTGCCGGAGACCCTTTCGCGTTGCAAATGCTGTGTATGGTCGAGATTCCTCGTCAAGTTCTATTTGATAATATGCTGATGTAAGATCCATGCAGATTGTATATTTTGCTTTCCTTGGTTTATGCCAAACCTCATCTAGTCTTGGCAATGGATAAGCAAATGGCTTACATACTGCATTTAGCTTCCTAAAATCTAGAACCATGCGTTCTTTGACATTTCCTTTTTCATCTTTCTGTCTTACGACAAAAGGAAATGTGCGGTAAGAGCTTTGTGAAGGTGATATAATTTTTTGTTCTAAAAGTTTTTCTACTTCACTATCTATTGGTTGATGTTCTTTCTCGCTTTTTGGGAATGAGTTGGCTTGTATCGGTTTGCCTTCCACGTCTAGATGGAATTTAAACTTTTTACAAGTGGTGTGTTTGTCGTCCCATTCGAAGATGTCATGGTATTCGAGTAATAAGTCAAAAAGCTGGTCTGTGATTTCAGCGTCAAGATCTGGGTTGACGTGGAATGTCGTACTATGCAGTTTTTTACGATCTTCTAGTTGCTCCTCTGTCAACTCTGAGCACGACGAAATCGTCGCGTCATCATCACGTTTGAGAAATGAGAGCTGTTCTAGTTCCCTTTCATTCACTTTTCTGGTTTCGACTATCCCTAGGCAAGTACCTTCGTCAATGATGGTTGTAATGGGTGACATGTTTAGTGCAAAGATATGAGCAGTTTGTTTATCAATGATCATTTCTGGTATGCGAATAACCTTTCGGGTTGACTATGCCAATCTCCTTATGCTTAAATATTGCTTCACCTATTGGAATTGCGGTCATGCTATATGCAGGAAGTATGCATTTTTCGATACTCTAACTGGGGCGTTTTATTTCTTTTCTTTATGACAGGTTCAATATCCGCATAAACGGTGACTTCATCATCTTCCTTCTCCCTCATGTTTTTAATTTTTTCTACTTTGACGAATTTTTGTAATTCTTGTTTTTTAAGAAACTTCTGCTTTTGAGCTGATAATGGAATAGAATCTTAATTCTTAAGAAAATTCTTATCTTATCTCCTGCTCTTTTTGAAAGATATCTCAAAATACTCAAGAAAGTCATTCCCTAACACAATGTCGTGAATGCTGTTTTTAACGTTTGTGAAAGTGTATGTAATTTGATTTTCCCCAAAAATGAATGTGATCAATGTCATGCCCTCAGTTAATAATTTATGATTTGAAATTGACACTAAATTACTTTGCATGTTGCGGTCTAGTTCCTCTTCCAGAACAAGTTTGGAGGAGGTGATGGAGCATATGGCTCCTGTGTCCAATAAAACATGATAAATTTTTCCTCTTAGAATAATTTCAACTGTGGGTCCCTTACTTATGTTACGATTACCTACTTCAAATATGGGTAAACTAGTTTGGAAGCTTGACGAAATAATTTCTTGTGGAATGGATTTAGGAGGAAATTCGTGAATCATATCCATGTCCAATTTCATAATGTGTCAGCACGGGTGTTTGTGCATTCTAATCTACTAATTTTGCTTTCTCTACTCCTAGACCGAAAGTAAGCTTCGAATTATGACTGACTACTGCTATTGTTTCTGTTGGATCCGTTAGTTCGGTTTGTTGTGAAAAATTTTGCATCGTGATGCTGGGGCTAAATGATTTTGTTGAAAATCTATCGGGTTGCAATACATTGATGTTGTTGACTTGAGTTGACATGGAATGGGTAGAAGTTGGATTTGCTGGCGTACGTGCCTGGGCTGAAGACCCAGGCCGCATTAGTTTCCCTGATGTGATGTTGTAGTTGAAGGAGGGTAAAATATTGCTGGGGTATGTAGGAGTGTTGGTCCATTTCCCCATTGTTGGTTCTGTTGATGAATCTCCAGGGTGTGGAAAATTATATGGCCTAGATCCCTGCCCCTTCCTCCGTTGTTGTAACCTCCTCGTCCTCTTCCCCTACACATTCTTAGCATATGCCCAAACTTTCCGCAACCGTAGCATTGAATGTTACCTCGCCCTTGTTGGTGTTGTGATTTTGGTACCACTTCCTGTGTATTCTCTTGCGGCTTTTGTGTTTCTAGTGAATTTAAACTCTCCACCAATTTGGACATGGTGGCCGAAGTGGCCCTTTGTGTTTCTTGAATATTAGCTAACAATGTGAGCATGGTTGTGGATTCTGTGTTGTCTTGACGAAATGCAAAGATGGGCTCCTCCTTAATTGGGACTGATTTCTTTGACTCATGAATCGGCATTGCTGAGTTATGCAATTCCTCATATTTTGTTATGTCGGTTTCCAGTTCAGCTAGGGTGGTTGGGTGTGTGGTCTAGCTTGCGAAATAATCTTTTAGTCTAGCTGGCATGTTCCCCACTACTGAATTGATAAGTAATTCTGGTGGAATTGCTGCCAATGTGACTGGATCTGATGGACTGACTATTACAAGCCGTGGGTAAACCAGAACTGGGGAGCTTTTTCACGATTCTCTCTCTTTCTCCTTTCTCGGCTCTCTCTCCTGTTTCTTTGCATGCTAAATTCCTGGCTGGAATTTAGCGTGTCTGCAGATGACGGAGGATGCATCATCATGATAATGATGTTGATGATGATGCTGATGAAGGTGAACCTGAGATTGCAAGTTCAGGGAATCCTGGTAAGGATTCACCTCCTGGAAGATAAAATATTTGGAGTCTTTGGAAATAATTTGAGAAGGGTTTGGAATCATCATAATGGCAGCAATATTGTAAATGTAACATCAAGCAGTATTGTGTTGTGGGGGACCAGGTAAATATATGTAGGTATATATTAATTCAGCACAGTGATGTAGAAATTTGAAATGGTGCAATCATAATAAAGGGCATCTTGTTATAATCAATGTGGAGCCAATGAATATGATATTCATGATGGGAAGGAATGTAGATTAAATTTGTTGTTGAACGAGGAGTCAAGATATACATAATCCAATCCTTCTTCAGAGAGTTGTTGTATTTATCATCCATGAAATATGTCGGTGGCCAGCACTTTGATATTTGGCAGGATGGAGATGTTTGGAGTGGGAACAGTTTGGAATGTGTTAAATTGGAATTGATCTTCATAAGTTAAAGATGTGGGATGGATTGAACTATGATAGTAGCAATCAGTGTTGATATTATATTCTGGTCATATATTGAGCTGATGAAATTGGGATGGCAGTTGTGGCTGCTGCAGATGGGGAGCAGAGAGGGAGTATGGAGGAATCGATTGAATCGGAAATGCGGATGACAGCGATCTGGTCAATTTTAGGTTCCTCTTGATTGAGGTTTCTGATATACATAGCATATTTTAAAATCATATTTAAGACATATCATTGATTACATAATAAATGAAATATTTTAATTGACTATACAACTTTCACGTGGACAAGTTATCGGCATTGCAATCAAACAATTCAATATTAAAAATCTTTAACTTGTATTAATAATAATTTTGTAAGGGTAATAAATTTTTGATTGTAGTAATTACTCATTATAAATAATTTGGTTTAAGGGTCATACTTAACATGAAATATATTAAATTGGTTCATTATTAAATTGTCATTCATTGGTTAGATAATATTGCATAAGTAAATAATCATCCTCAATTTGGAAATTCATTTCATAAATTTATGTTTCAAGTTATACTTTTCATAACTTATTAATTTTTCATTTAGGTAAGTTTTTGTATTCGTTAGACCTTTTTGGACATTATTATGTATTCTATATCTTTTATGTATCATTAAATATAATTCTTAAAACTAACTGAAAATTTCAACGACATGGACATAAATTCCTTTGGTTCGTTTTGATAACTAGGTTAATAACTATTTTCCAACTGAATGGTAAATTATAGAAGATTCGCATAATGACAAAATATTTCAACGGTTAATATTCCCAACATTTTTAGGTCAAACAATCATAATATTTAAATTATACTGAAAAATGGGTTTAATTAGAGCAAGTGGGAAGTGTCGTCTAGAAAGTATAGAAGGCGGATTGAGGGCAACCCAATAAAGATTAGTACGAATCTAAAGACAATTGTTCAGAAAAGTTCTAGAGGTTGAGACACTATCGACATATCTTTACCAATATTAGTGTTTACACAAGAAAAGAGGAGGTTATAGCCAACAATTGCAATAATTAAAATAAAAAGAGTTATTGCGTGATCATGAAAGAAGATTAGTTGTTCTATAAGGGTATAGGCTGCGTTTTGAAGATTTAGGGCGGCTCAGGATGCTATATCTAAAAAAAGTGTTCCCATTATGTCTGAAACTTAAATTCATTGCCCTAATCTGCCATATTAGAATACGTAGATTAACGTTAGTTCTCTATTGGTGTGTTCAGATGGTGGGTTATTATGGGACGATTCAATAAAAGAATGGTAGCATTAACTTCTGGGCGGTTAGAAGTTATAGCCTCATATAATAAAGGCAAATATAAAGATCGCTACTACATATGTGTAGCTCCCCATAGAGGTTACGATATTTCCGGATGTAAAAGGATCTGGGTAGTCAGAGTCTCGGCGGGGCATCCCATTTAAACCTAAAAAGTGTTGTGGAAAGAATGTTATATTAACCCCAATAAATACTGCAGAAAATTGAATTTTTAATCAAGTTGGGTTTATGCTAGTCACGGCCATTAAAGGAAATCAGTACATTAGCCCAGCTATATTGGCAAAGACCGCCCCTATGGAGAGGACATAGTGGAAGAGAGCGACCACACAATAAGTGTCATGGAGGATGATGTCAATAGAAGAATTAGCAAGGATAATATTGAGGGTCACGGACGGCAACGAAAGAGTGAGTAAAAAGCAGAAATGGAACCGGATTTTAATTAAATTAGTGACACCCCTATTTTTGAAATATTAAATATTACCCGTTTTAATTTACAATTGAATTTAAATTAATTTAACTTATTAAATGGATTAATGTATGGCGTTTTCAAGCAAAATTTGCATATAATTTAATTTGAAATATATCATACGTAAATTCATGAAGACATTCTCTTGTTTCATGAAGTTTCCTCATAAATTCATCAAGACCATAATATGAACCCATTCACGGATTAGATATTATGTGATTATTAGATATGTATGCACATAACTTGAACTACTAATATTTTGGCACATAGCATTTACTATTTGTATGTAGCAATGAAGCTAAACTTGTAAATGTACCTACGACTGGTAAGCTTTATGTATTTCAATCATTCATGTACATAATATATAGCAAAGTCTACTTTGGCAAAAAAAAAATGCTACTGCACAACTTCAGCATTGTGGTAGTTGAATTTCAACAAGACCAGTGACTGCATTGTACCTCAAGGATGCGTACAAACTATATTAACAGCCGAGGATATAATTTTTAAAAAATTATCCCCGAGACCAGGGAACTCATTTGAAATGTTAAAAGGTGCGTATTCAACAGAGGTCGAAGGTAATGTTCGTGGTCTGAGTAATAAATCATTGATAAGTACACAACCGGCGGGTTCTGGTTTCTATATGAGGACGGTGGTTTTATTTGTGGAGTTACGGCATACCAGACGCTCCTTTGATAAGAAAAAACCAGTCACCTCTTCATAGTTGCTGCGCAATTCATCGTCAGCCATTGCAACTCAAAGATTCAAGTTCAGTTACTAGTGTCTAACCAGGCCAATTAGAGGTCGTCGCTAAACAATGAAAATAATTACTATCATCTACAGTTGCGCAGGTAAGTTTATTTAAAAAATGCAAACCAATTGGCCGTATTAATTATTTTATGTTGCATGTTAAATTTAAGTATGTGATATGGAGACAAGGAATATTTGTTTTTGTTCAAAATGTGATGGGAATAGCACGGGAGGACCCATGTTTAGATTTAAAAGGCTTGCGTGATTGTTCAATGCGGTACCTTTGGGTGTAAATCAATTTGAATTTAAATACTTAAAATCTAAATTCTGATAGTACATGGTTGCCTAATATTTTCAGTTATATTGCAGTTTATCGCTGTCCTGTGGCGCTTCAAATGGAGCAACTACAAAAAACTCTCCAGTGGTATTTCCCGTCCCCCAGGTTAACAAAAAATTTACAACCACCATAACTAAACCAAAAGGAGCAGTGACTGCAGGACAGTCACTGGAGAGGCAGTGGACCCCGAATCCAACCAATCGTTTGGGAATTGGCCAACCTGGCCTCCCAACTTTACAACCGCCATCAATAACCCCAAGTATTCGACCACTTCCTGTTTCAAGTTCAGCCCAAACCAACCTCCCACATAATACCAGGCAAATATTATTAGCATCTGCAAATATTCCCTCTGTTCCTGAAACGACTGCGACCCCGGTGCGAGCCTTTTGCATACGAATTAAATACAGAAATTAGGGTGACCAGGCCAATACCAGCATTGGCAGATAACTCAAACAACGATGACATTCAAAGTGAAACATTGGAACAGTCTCAGCTAAACCAGGAAGGATATCAGCATGCAACAAGTCGGTGCACATCCGATGGCAGAAAATGCACTGTTTTTATTAATGAGGTCCTTCCAACATTGCGGAGAGAGGCTGGATACTCAAACATTCAGTTTATTGAAATCGTACGTCATTGCAATAGAGTTCCACAGACTCCACCTTCTACGTCGTTAGATGGATATGTTGTGCTTATTTTAGATTTACAAATGATTGATAGTATGCCAGGGGCAGAAAACGGGATTATCGTTTTTTCAGCAGATTTGATGCGATCCCATTTCCGACAGTCAACAGAAGTCCAGGACTGGTACTTTGTTATTGGCACAAGAAACGTTTATAATGCGCAATTGTATATTGATGAAAATAGTGGCCCTATATATCACATCCGAACAAACCAGGAGCAGTATATCAATGCAATTCCTTATGAGGACACAGCCCTGTTACGCATTAAATCCATACACCGTAGTGGTGCTCAAAGGCACAGGCATCATCATATTTAAGACCTTTTTAAGATGCAACAGCACGGAGCCTGGAACTATCCGATCACGATCACGGATTCACTACTCAATATAATTAAAGAAAATTTAACCGACATGTTTGTCTACGGGATTGCATGCACCGAACAACACAGCTGTTCCAAAGAAATTTTATTCAAACTTCCCAGATGTCTGTGATGATTACATATCCAGAACAGCGCAAGCCACAGAGGCGCTATTTATTAATGACATCACGTTGAGGGGGAGGGAGGGGGTCTCATTCCAAAGTGACGAATACATTATAGGATAGGGTATTCTATAATGTATAAGAGAGTGACGGTC
>JAQIXQ010001738.1:0-13076 GCA_034700485.1 Pseudosinella alba | reverse complement strand
CTCCGACAGTGTTGCGTCCATCCCGTCTACTCTGCTATCAGTCACTTGTGGATTGAATGACTTCATCTTGGCAATCAACGTGTTTAGTTGGGATACATGCTGCTCTTTGTTCTCGTTGTAAAGTGAGATGCAAATGGCAATCTGAGCGTTCATTAGTCCATTTGAAGGATAGGAATAGCGTCTGGACTCGGCTGTAAAGTGGGGGACGGAGTGAAGAAGCAGGAAGCCCGAGTTCTCGTTGAATGCGAGGACGCCCTTGGAATGTCCATATTGACCATCGCTAAATGGATCAACTGGGTCGTCAGAATAGTTGTAATCATCAGAATAATTTGAGTTATCATCATCAACATCATCAGTTTTAGGTTTATCTTGATTGGGCTGATCATTCCACATGATGAAATTAAGCGGATGGCTCGAGTTCTTATAAATTGGGTCAAGGGTTTGTCCCAAAACGAACATTTTTTTAATCAGCACATGTCCAGCAACTCGTACAGGCTGGACTATTCCCTGCTCATTTGGTGCAATTAGGAAGTAGGCATATGTCTTGGGGGGCTTGTAAGCAATGAAAAAGTTAACGGCTTGTCCCTGCTCATTCCTGCAGGACTCGCGGATTTGGCAAGTTTTGGAGGCAGTGGGCCAGCCAACCCCTTCATCTTCCTGAAGAATTTGGAGTGATGTGCTGGAGGGAGAGGAAGACAAAGGATGTCCCTTGTAGGTGCACACCACGTGCTGGTCTCCTGAAGGACATGTCAGTTTACACTGGGACAGGTATGGCTTCATCATGCACTCGTCTGAGCTTCTCCCATCATTTGGTTGAGTGTGGCAGATCCGCTTCTTTGCGGGAAGATATACATTTTGGTAGGTAGAACAGTTTCCGGTTGAGACAAGTTGACCAGGGACAAACATCTTGTTGACGGAGTAGAAAAGGTACAGCTCATGTCGGCCCCTCCCTTCATATCTATCTGCGAGGTAGCCAAGGCTGGAGAGTTTTGTCAGGTCTTTCGTGTCGCACATGAATTTCCCGGTGAAGCCTCCTCCATCAACATACACCATATCTTTGGGGCAAGTAATTAATGAGCAAGTTGTCAAGGATGCGATATAAATTTGCAAAGCTTTTTGATGAGTACATGCTTGGTGAGAGCATTCTATCTCGTGGATGTAGACATCCAGGTCGCCTGCTTAGTTATTCATTCCCAGGGTGGAACTTGAGTGGATCACATCGACATAAATGGCGTCAGTCCGCTTCAAGGTGTTGCTGGTGTCGACTGCATAGACGCCATGGAGGGAATGCTCAAATATTGGGCCGGCTGGGTCAATGGCTGTTAGTCAAAAACAAGAGATATTTTTTAATTTAATTTGTTCATGTAGATTATTTAATTTTTGCCAAAATTACCTGTAATCCTATTAATGATCCAGCCAGTCTCTTTTGTAACGTTCCTGGCAGCTCTTCCTGCAATGTGTGCTCCCAAACTGAATCCAACCAAGTAGACGTTATGTGGGGAATACATCTTGTCGACGAGGAAATCCTTCAGTTTACTAGAGACGACGAGCAGGTTATTCATCGCGACAATTTTGTAATTCGAATGCAACCATGCATGACTGTCATTGAATGCTGTAATTAATTTAAAAAAAAACACAATTAATCCATGCTTTAGCCAAGGCTAGAGTAACATTTATTTTGTTTATAAGACATGCACGGCTCTACTTACGCAGTGACCACTTTCTCCAATCCAAAAGTGTGACTGTGTCGACGTCATCCGTCCCACTTAAAATGGCGTCTTTAATTTCTACCCCGTCACTCAAATCTGAGGTGGCATAACCATGGATATAAATCATGTGCTTGTTGCCATTTCTAAATTCTACTGTCCTGCCGTTTAAAGGGCTTGTGGGCTGGGAACGTTTGAAAGTTATGAATTCGATGTTTGGAATGCTCTTGGATGTAACTTGCGAGTTATAAACTTGGAAATTGTCCATGTCCAGGATTTCTATTTTGGTTGGTGTTTCCACTACAACCTTGCTCGGTTCTTGAGATCAAAACATGTTGCGTCCATTAATGATGCCACCCAACCCCATGTCGATTACATTATAGTGATAAAATACAACCCAAAATAATAAACTCACTTGCGTCGGAGAATGTGGAAAACTTGTCGGTGGTTTTGCAGTCCTCACAGCCTACAAAAATAAGTTGATTGGATCAAATAATATACTTCATGTTATTGAGTTATAGTACACTGCAACTGACGAATAATTTAGGATGTTGCTTTACGATTCCACTTCAGCAGGAATCCCGGTCCATTTATCGAAGGATCACTGACAAAATTTATCCGGACTTGATTAGTTTCCGAAATTATTTGTTTAGGGAGGACATCACCACAGCCCTGGAAAAGTATGTTGTGGCTGATGAGCTCGCTCACGGTTAGCCGGTCATGCTGGCAGGACTCTTCAAACTCGATGTCAAATTTTTCAAAGTTAATTGCAATCTATAAAAACAGATTGAATTGTTTCAATTTGCCCCATCTGATTTAATTAGTGATTGTGATCGGTGTGGGAAATTTATATCAAAGCAAGAAGCTACTTACTTTCTTCCCGAAAGGAGCCGTAATAATCCAGTTTGTATTCTCATTGGCAGAGTAGTTTAATGGGAAGTTTGTTGAACTAATGTTGGACCCTTTGAGGGAAATGGAGGGTATGATTCCTGTAGCAGTTTCTCCTAATTAAAATAAGGTATAAATAAGGTAAATAAATAAATAAGGTACCCCCAACGGAATAGGAAAAAATAAATACGATTTTAGTGGATCCTATCAATGTACAGAATTTTATGCTTACGGAACTGTTCATCAACTGGTGAGCAACCTCCGATGGATTCGATTTCACGATAAATTCCGCATTCCCCCCAATGCCCGTGGCAGACTGTTCCAGGACGGAGCTCCATCATCGGTGTTCCGAAGCAACCAGGATGATTGTAAATCCTTACGCATGTGTCCATCGTGTCGATTGAGCTTGCAAATGTTTTAACACTCCCACAGGATGACTCACCTTTGCAAAGTTGGCGATTTGCGAGATTCACACAAGTTGAGCTATTTGTACCCTGAACCCGTAAATATTTGCCGGTGTGCCGATCGTTCTCGTAGAATGTTGCATCCCAGTGCGAGTCCGCTGCAGTGGGGAGGACCATGAGGTTCCCGTTCAGGACTAGGAACAATATTGCTTTGAGCAACATCGTCTCAGGGGTAAATGAATATTTCGGAGAGAGGAAAATAAACTATGGGAACGTCTAGGATGGAGAAATTTACTAGTGTAATTCTGACTCTGGAAAATATTATTTCCAGCGGTAAATGTGAAGACAATCCTGTTACGTTGGTGGCTGCTAACTGTATCTCATCTGGGGAAGTGGCCATCAATTTATACTATTTTGTGGGTTATCCAGTTACCCTATCTGATTAATAAAATTATTATACTAAGTATGTACATTTCCAAGAAAAAAGGTAAATGAGTAATTATAATTACTCCACTGCTATACATAAATAACAGAATAATTTAGGTAATTGTAAAAGTTTAGGCTAAATTCCAATAATTCATTATTATCATCATTTCCTGCCTGGAATGGATTATCAATTATCACGTACAAGTACGGTTATCGCTTACCAAGTCAGTGACTCATTTCCTTTCTCCCGTATGTCGTGACAAAAAAATGACATGGCTTCAAGTCAGTAAGCAACTACTTTAACTAATTTTCCTCCTAACAAAGCTTATGAGTCATGACTGATATTCATGACTCCAAGGCATAAACAAATCTCCCTGATGAATCATATTGCATAAAATATACATGCATTTTTGGCACCATTTGATTTTCTCCGAAACAAGCAAGTTGTTGATGTCAAAAATGTTATGTCAGGATATTTAGCAGTATCATAAAAAATGCTTACACAGAAACTGCTTGATGCATGAAGCGCTGATTATGCATGAACCCAAGTTATATTCTTTCGAGGTTACTCCGTACGGAGGTAAGCTACCCAAGCGGAGCAGGAATTGGAAATAGATTGGAATGTAAGAAGAAAAGTTAGTAGTCATTTGCGATTCATTTAGGTGCTGCTCATTTAATTCCACCTCCAACAAGTTTTCTCTTGTGTATGTGGGCTTGGCATTGCCAAACCCATGTCATAGCATGAAGGAAAACTTGTATGATGCGTCAACCTTCAGACAAGAGCAAGTTCTTAGGTAGCCAACTATTCGCGGTCAGTGGTGCAAAACTGTGAAATGACCTTCCAGCCAAGAGAAAAGACTCCAAATCTTTGCAAGGATTAAAAAAATTGTTACGTGAGCATTTGCCAAAAGACATTGTCAAGTAGTGTATAAATTGAGACCGAGCATTAATTTTGAGTTATTTGCTAACTCCCTTACTTTTGTTCTAATCATAGTACGACGGTATTTTTTTGTATACTACAGTTAATTTCTTAATTGAAGGAACGGAACTGCGTGAGATTCCGTTTTCCAAACTTGATGTGCCACAATGCTATTACAATGACTGATAAAATAATAATAATAATAATAATAATAATTTCTATTTTAGTTGGTACATCCAATTCCGTCTTGTTCGTTTCTTAATTGGGAGAAAAGATTTACTCCATTAGTGATATTTCTCGTTGATTTACAGATAATAATAGTGAACAAAATATGACCGGAAGTAGCAAGCTCACCTAGGTGAAATGTAGAAATCTTGCCAGTGGAACGGCATATCTCACATCCTATACAAATAATTCAATTAAATCAAATAGCAAAGAAATTGCTTTACTTTCCCATTCCAGCAGGAATCCCTTTCCATTTACGGAAGCATCGGTAACAAAATTTACCCTGACTTGATTAGACTCCGAAACTATTTTCTTGGTGGGAAGAACATCACCACAACCCACGAAGAGTATTTCGTGGCTTATGAGCTCGCTCAAGGTAATCTTGTCATGGTGGCAGGCCTCTGAATGCTCGATGTCAAATTGTTTAAAGCGGATTGCAATCTATAAAAGCAGACTCAATTAGTTCAATAAGTTTCAGCTAATTAAGGCAATTTACAATGAACCTATGTTTGAGCAAGGAACATCGACTTACTTTGTCTCCGAAGGGAACCGTAATGATCCAGTTTCTATTCTCATCGGAGGAATAGTTTGATGGAAAGTTTGTTGATCTGATGCTGTCTCCGTGACGGGAAATGGACGGGATGATTCCCTCATCGTTTGCCTCTAATATATATAAACAAAGCAATGATATAAAATCCTTCTTATACATGTCATGTCAGTTATTTTGAACTACACTTACTGAAATGATCTTCATCTGGTGGGCAACCTCTGATGGATTCGATTTTACCCTCAATCCCGCATTCCCGCCAATGAGCATGGCAAACTGTCCCTGGACGGATCTCCATCATGGGCGCTCCACTGCAACCAGTCTGATTGTAAATTCGCACGCACGTTCCCAGCGTGTTGATTGAGCGTGCGCATGTTTTAACACTCCCACAGGATAATGATATAGTGGAAAGTTGATGATTTGCGAGATTAACACAAGTTGCGCTATTTTTACCGTGAACCCGTAAAGATTGACCACTTTGCTGTTCGTTCTGGTAGAATATGGCAGCCCAGACCGAGTCCGCGGAACTGGGGAGAACCATGAGGTTCCCATTCAGTACTATGAACAATATTGCTTTAAAATGCATCGTCGCGGGGTAATATGAAAACTTGCAATTCTGAATCGAAAAAGATTTTTTTAAGAGGTAAAGACAATTCCACGACATGGGTCCGCCGTTAACTATATCTCATCTCGGGACATGACCATCAATTTATACTGCTGCGGTTTGCCCAATTACCATTTATGATTCATCACATTGATAAACTATTTATGCATATTTCCCTGTTTCCAAGAAAAATGGCAAATGAATCATTTAACTGCTTTCAATAAATAACAAGATAATTAACTAATTGCTAAAAAAATTAGGTCGAGAAATTATTAATTTATTATTTTCTGCCTGGAACGGATGAACACGTAAAAGTACATTTATCGCTTATCAAGTCAGTTACCCATTCATTTCCTCGTACTTTATATTACAGAGGAATGAGACGGCTGCCTTGAAGCAGTAATCAGCAGCATTATTAATTTTCTTTCTAACAAAGCGCATGACTGATACGCATGACTCGAGGGCATGCAATCAGATCATTCTAATCCACTTATCCGGCCAGTGATATGACCAAAAGATGTGCATTTTGGTACCATTCGCTTTTCCTTGAAACGAGCAAGTTGTTGATGGCAAAATATTATTACAAGTCAGGACATTTATCAACATGATAAGTTTTTGCTTACAACGAAAGTCCTTGCTCATGCATCAATTTATGTATGAGCTTACCTGATTACATTCTTGTGAGGTTACTCAGCGTAGCTGGAATCAGAAAAAAGATTAGAATAGGGCAAGAAAAGTTAATACTCATTGATACTCATATCTGGTTTAGGTGCTACTCATTTTAATCAGCCTCTAGATTTTTTATCATGTTTATGCCAAGTCCATGTCATATCATGAATATGAACGAACACTTTTCTGATGCGTCAACCTTAAGGGTATTTATTGGATTTACGCCGTAAGTGCAATCATCAATATCCCTTCTTCCAAGTCACTATATCGTATTATTCAGAGCCATTGACTCTGACTCTTCCGCAAGGATGATAAGGTGGGAAAAAGTCAAAGTGGGAAAAAGTGGTTTTTACCGGAAAAAATGGGAAATGGGAAGCTAATTTTCAGTGGGAAAATGTCCAAAATGTCCAAAATGTCCAAAAGTGATAGATTTTCCCACAAAAGTGGGAAATGGACACTAAAATTTTGTGATGGACAATAGTATTATAGCAAAAATCTTCGTCTAAGCATCTTAGCAATGAAAATACGACCCTGTAGAGTACTAGAAATGCTATAAATAAGTATACCAACAATAATACTTCATTTCTCGATGTGCCACAATATATATGATAATGGGTTTTATACGTTGTAAGTGATGGTAAAAGGCACTTTTGGGCATTTTGGACACTTTTGGACATTTTTCCCATTTCCCACTGTCCTGGGAAAAAGTCTGAGGTGGGATTTATAACATCCTTGCTCTTCCGATGACGACATAAGCAACGAGAGAAGGGTTGCCCTGACGATATATAATAATCCTCTTATTTAACTTTATTAAAAATAAATTGCCAGGCACGTTTTCCTGTACTAGATATCAGCTACCTAGTTTTCATAAAACTGATTAGAAACAAAAGAAGGTCAATACTATTAAACATAATTTTTGAAATCATATCATTACAGACATCCTTGTCGAACAAGCCCTTCCCCCAAATGGGAAACCCGATAGGTCTCAAGGTCCGCAACACCATTTTATTCCACCGCCTGTTCCCTTTCCAAAATTGATGAATGTCACGGTTCCAATCTCTAATGATCCCCTTGCTATAATCCACCGAGGCCGCCGCCAGCGGGAGTCCAATGACAAGGATGAATGTGCCAAATGCAGAAAGAAAAATTGAGAAGACGAAGGCTGCCGATGTGAGAAATCTTCTCCCAATCAGAACTCCCGAGATGGACAGGACCAGGGCGTTGCACCCAAGTTGGTAGAAGATGAAGAGGGAGTATTCCGTCGACTTTAAAAGTTTTGTATGAACTTGGTAAAGTGTCTTGTACCGTTCCATCGCCAATGATTGGTCCTTTCCACTTTTAATTCTGATAAAATCAAGCACGAACTTCGTAATGCTCCCTCCAAACAGGCACTGCACAGAGAGGTACCGGAAGGTCCGTAACTGTTCCGTGGCAGCGATAAAGAGGATCCCTAAAATGAGAAGCTTCACAAGCCAATCCCCAAGGTAGCTTCCTCCATTAGAATTGAAAGTTGATGAATAGATTTTAAACAACAGATTACTCTGCCTTGTTTCCTCTGGTGTGCCTCCAATTACCTTTAAGATTATTGCGACGGTGAGGGTCGCGAATGGGGGCAGTACTGAGATGGCGATGAGGAAGAAGTGGATGGCCACCCCGATCAAATCACCCTTTCCGGTTTTGACAATTTTAGTGATTTCTGAAAGAATGGATTTAAAATTGCTGTCATATTACTTGCGCCATAAGAATTTATTTTGCTAATATTTTGCAAATTTATTACCCCCAACAACGTTCATAGCCATGCCGGAAATTTCCACATTTAACTTGTTCTTTTGGAAGGATGGATCCAACTGCGAGTAGAATTCAAGTAGCTGATTGTTATACAAGACAATGTCACTGGACTCCCAACTGAGAATATAGTTCCATCCATTGCTCATCAGACAAGTTAGCAATAGTCCAGCATACATGTAAATCACGGTTGGGGACACTTTCCCAGGGCTGAAAATCAACTGCCAAGGGACAACATAAAGAATGCATGTTGGCCAAATTATAAGTTGCACTAGACAGTTGACGATATTATAAGGTGTCCATAGTTTTCCTTTTTGGAGCTTCCTTTGGAATAACTTTGTTTTCCAGTCATACTGGATGAAGTGAGGGGAATAGCCAAGTTTCTCGGAAATTAGCTGGTTGAAGAAAATTGCTTGGATTTCAAGTTTTGGAAAGGCCCCTGTTCCTGGACTGGGTTTTGAGCTTGGACGGGGGCAAATCATCGTCATCGTCTTCCTCATTTAAAAATGATAATAACCAGCAACTAAATATAAGGCTTTCACACAATACAAGTTATCTGTACGAAATGCTAAAGGTCTAAAATGTGGCAAGAGAAATTTTTGTTAGCGAGTTGGGGCTCTGTCACTTTTGGATAGCAATATTGATTAGATTGTAAATTGCGATTGGGATAGTTTAACTGTTCTGAAAGCTAGTTTTGTAGACTTATATTCAGTGCATATATCCTGGAAATGAAGGACAGGAAATGCCTTACCCTTCTAGAAGTAGGAGCGATACAAATATAATGAATGAATATATACTTAACTACAAAACCTTCATGATCCGAATATTTAACGGTTGTAGATAATCAGTGTAGTCGTACCAGTGGCCCATGAGTTTGCTTGCACAAGCCCATAATTTCACCTTGTTGGCAATTTCCGGTTCCTGGGCCGATGACTGGTGAATTATAAGTTATGATGAAACCTTGATTTGAGTAAGCGGGGCGTGGAAACTTATCTAAACTTGATAGTGAGCAAAAATTTCGGGGTTTAAAAAAAAATGAAGCAAAATCAAGAGTTTGTTTTAAGTTGATGATCTGAACCCACATCATTACCCGACTCATGAATATTTTCACATTCATAAAAGGCCAAATAAACTGAAATTGTATCAACTACTTACCTGAAGTAATTTTTTAACTTAATCCTTGGGACTAACAGACATTTTGGGGAAAACGTAATTTGTACTTGCAGCAAATTGACGAACAAATAGTTGCAAGTACAAGTGCATTCAAGTACATTGCTTATCTATCACAAATAACGTAAACATCGTTGCAATTTATATTAAACCTGTTGTTGGCCTGTTTTTTTTCCATTTTTAGAGCCGAGTTAGCGCAAAATGCACATCTGAAATGAAAAGGTCAAAACGGGCCCTGCATATTTTTTACGGGCTCAAACTTTTTTATGTTTGTTGCATTCTTTAACCTTTTTTGGTACTTTTTAAACATAATCTTCCATATTACTAACCAACCGCGTATTCCATATCCTTTTATTGATAGGCAGCCCACTATTTTACTAAAGATTACGATTTATCACGATTATCGATTTATCCAGAGAACTTCAGATTTGTCACTGAACTCTGGGTTTTTGAGCTTGACTATCTACTTTGTTGACGGAATGAATTGATAGACGCATTTCATATTTTGGGAAGCCTCATGCAGGAGCAATAAAACAAGGAGAATGTAGAAGGTGCATATATGCCTTGGTTTTCACATTTTCGTAACGACGATATTATCAGAGAGATGGTCAAATGATAAACATAAAGTAAATGCCAGCATCACATCATTAATTTGATTCACAACGATAATGAAAAACAACGAGGAAACTCTCGCTGCATTTCAGATTTTGGAAGGCTTCGGGAAGAAGCTAGATAGAACCTTCATGAAAAAATGCATGACTTGACTTTCAGAATTTTATATCATTGATAATACAAGTTTATTTCAAGTGAATGAAGAATACAAACTGAACAGAGAATATATCTTAACTTTAACTAGAATATTATTAACAAATTATTTCAGTAGTTCAACTATTATTTTATACATTAATTGAGTTGCGTCACGTCGCTAAATGATAACACTTCAGTATTAATTACGCACCAAAAATATAGAATTTTGGATTTGTGGATCTTGAACATCAGAATTCATTCCTACAAACCAGTATCATCACCATCGTCTTCTTCTTCATCGTCGTCGTCATCATCGTCCCCATCCTCATCGTCGTCATCATCATCATCATCATCATGAAGCGGTTGACCTGAGGAGATACCACGAGATCATCATAAGTCATCGCATATAATAAATACTTACATTGAATCATAGATAATTACAGTAATTAATGATACCTACCCTGTTCTAATTCATCAAGAACCGCATGCACATGTAATACTTCAATGGCTTCGGAGTCGGAGTCAGTCGCATGAAAATCCTGAGGTTGTCCCAGGTCATTCCAGGGAAAGGATGCGGCCCTCAAGGCATCCAAAATACATGGACTTGGGGAATGGTTCACAAGTCCCCAGCTCCGCTTCGCCAGCTCATATTTGGCTCTTGTGAAGGTGAACAACCTAGGTCTGTGTAGGTCTGAACCGTGTGGTGGCAAACTTACTTTCTTCAAATTCGGCAGCAGCTCAAAAAAGTTGGGGAATTTGAAACCCATTCCATTAAACCTTTCATAACCAGCTTCAACAGCGATTTCGAGGTGCTCCAAGAATGGGAAACGTTGCAAGAAAAAGAACTTCATTTGAGGATCCCGGAAAACTGTTAATTCAAATGACTTAACGGATGGGATAGTGTAGCGATTTAACTGTGGTAGCGGCGGAGCTGGCTGTGATTCTTCCCGTCCTTCAAATGGATAAGCTTCGAGATTTAACTTAAACTTTGTTAGTTTTGTAAATCGTCCTAGGCATGAGGCAATCTTATCAGCATCCAAACAACCTTCCCGTACGCATCCACCATATTCCAAACTCAAACTGTGCAACTCGGGAGCATCCAAAGATTTGAGAAGGTTCGTGGCCGCTTGCCTGTCGTAACAACCCACTAGTTCTAATTGGGTCAGTTTTGGAAAAGGTCCACAAAACTCATTCCTCCATAAACCATACTCCATCTCCAACTCTCGGATCTGAGAGGAAAAGCTGGCCATTAATAGGTTGACCATGTTTTGCATTGGACCTCTTTGATAATGAGACAGGCAGCTAAGTTGAAGACTTTCAAGATGGGGCAATTGGGGCAAATATTCAATCTGTAAGTGGGGCTCCTCCAGCAACAGCAACGACCCCAAGTGTCCTTGCAACCATTCCGAGTCATAACTGTCTTCACCGTCAGCAGTAGAATCATAATCCAAGCATGATATGAACAACTTCTTCAAACGTGGGAGGGCGTGAAGGGAGTCAATCACAACAGACCGAATTCTACCCACGCTTACGATGTACTCAAAATGTAAGTCGAGGAAGGAAATGTGATCTCCCAGTGAGCGGATGCACTCTTCCGCCATGTTCCAGAACCCGGCGGATCTCCTTGAAAGTTCTTCTCCATACTCCAACCTCCCCTCTCCAACCTGTAGATCTTGGTGAATTCCAAGCTCCGAGAATGTTACACCCCTCCCAACAATTGGATTTCTTCCCTGGGGATGAACATCTCTGCCTCGGAGGAAGCCACTCATATTTGGAGCTTGAAGATAGCCCGTTCCGTCAAAGTTGTGTGTACCGAACCTATCAACCCTGTTGTCCAAAAAGTTGTCCATCACCTGAGTCCACCTTGGACAGATCTGGCGGCAACGAGTAACCCCGGCTGTTTCAGTTTCCAGGTGAGGAAAAATGTGGGGCAATACCTGGAATTGTAATTGAAAATAATTATTGTTTGACCAGAGAGATGTTTAGTTAGGGGCAGTACAATAAACGAGCCGTTCAATTTACCTGATCCAGGAGCCACCAGTTCTTATTTTTCAGGACAAGGCCATCCAAAACCGGAAAAGCTTTGAAGACAGTCTGGATATCCCGCGAGTCGTCCAACTTCTTCAGAATAAACTCCCATATCTAGCCAATAAATTATTTAAAAGAATAATTAGTAACCCTCTTAATAGCATTCATCCATTTCTGGTAAAGATCAAATAAATCACTACATTTATGTTAACATAGTAATTACTATTTCCATTGACTCTCGACAATGTCGACCTATGCATTTTAAATTTGATTGACTTACTTCCGCTGGAAAGAGCACGAGTGGGTCTGACAGTCCTCCTCCGTTGATTCCCCTTCTCATTTCCAAACACATCCTGCACATTACTAAAAGAAATAAATTAACCCAACTAATTATAATTGTCATCCTAAATAGACCAACGATGTTTGCAATTTGAAATCCATTTAATGAATAGGGTTTTAATCTTACCTTTACCCCAGTAACAGATTCCTTTCCTTGAATAATTTGGTCACTTTGCAATTGCAGGAACTTAACTTCTCTGTCAGAGTATGAAGAATCGAAAATGAACTAAGTTTAAAATTACTGAATGAATTTAAAATACTGAAGTAAAAACGGACTGAATATATTCAATGTTTCCAAGCAAATAAAACATTAACCAAAGAGCAAAACTAAAATATGAGCCTTAGATTTTGAAGGTCCAACAACAACAACTCTTCCCAATCAACTAACCATTTCTGTCCTCCTAGCTCCCATTTTATACAAGCGCGGAAGGGCAACCAGACAACAAGATAAATGGACACGAATAGGATGAGTAAATTACAAAGGTCAAATGAAAAAAAAGGTAATTGCATATACACTAGAACCTGGTTTGCTTTAGCAACAGTCACTCAAACGTACATTATTCTTTACTCTAAATATGCATATACATATATATTGTTAGTCTGCTAATTGTAAGCCTAA